>JAZGSX010000079.1:0-89846 GCA_039519185.1 Astragalus membranaceus
CATTGACAATGGTTCATCTTTGAATGTGTTACCCAGATCAACCATGGAGAAATTAGATGTGGACTGTTCATACATGAGACCAAGCTCCGTGTTAGTCAGGGCCTTTGACGGATCAAAAAGGGAAGTCATTGGAGAAATGGAATTACCTGTGCAAGTAGGTCCGGAGCGCTTCGTGGTGACCTTCCAGATAATGGACATTGCCCCATCCTACAGTTGTCTCTTGGGGAGGCCATGGATCCACTCGGCAGGGGCAGTTCCCTCTTCTTTACACCAGAAGCTCAAGTTCATAGTCAACAATAAGCTGGTGGTTATTTTCGGTGAGGAAGAAATGCTGATAAATAAGTCCGCTCCCACTCGTCACATTGAGGCCGCTGAAGAGTCTTTCGAGACTGCATTCCAAGCATTGGAAATCGCCAATACATCTGCTATGTTAGAACCCAAGCTATCCAAAGACTGCCGTGATGGTTGCCAAGTTCATGTTAGGAAAAGGCTACCAAGCTGGAGGAGGCTTGGGAAAAACCGGACAGGGGATCCTGACGCCAATACAGCCAGAGGAGAACAAAGATAGGCATGGGATAGGATATCGGCCCAATCGCAGGGACAAGAGAAGGATTGTGGAGGAAAAGAAGGAGCAGAGGTTAGCCAGGCTTGAGGATAGGGTGCCAAATACGAAGAGGATCACCATCTGCGACATCAAGGAAAGCTTTCGGAGTGCGGGAATGTTGAACCCCAATCAGATCGCCGCAGTTGAGGACGATCTAAGCGCTGAAGAAGGCATCGTCAGTCTTGTACGCCCTTGTCCTGCAAACAAAAGACTCAAGAATTGGGAGATCATTGATTTTCCTGTGGTTTTTAGTTCAAAGTAATGTTTCTATAATGTAATCCTCTGGCTCTGCCCCAAGGCCTTAGGATATTTCATTCGGGCACGCATGTTTTCCCTTTCAGTATTAATATCAATGCAACGTTATTTCAGTTCCCAATAAACTCTCGTTTTTCTTTTCTTGTTACATTCGCTTCTTATTTTCTTTCTTTCGTTTTTATTCCGTTAATTTACACTAATGCAGATCCGAAAAAAATGTCTTTGAAAATAACAACGCCAATAATCCATATTGTAACTTTGATCACCCCATCAATCAAACTGAGGAAGATGTTGAGGATAATTGGGAAACCCCTCCAGAGTTAATGAGAATGATGGAACAAGAGGAAAAAATAATCGAACCCCACGAGGAATCAACTGAAACGATCAACTTAGGCACGGAAGAAGACAAAAAAGAAGTTAACATTGGCACCACATTGAAAGACAGCGAGCGAGAGAAATTGGTTAAGTTGTTGTTTGACTATGTTGACGTCTTCGCATGGACATACCAAGACATGCCTGGACTGGACCCCAACATAGTCGAGCATAAGTTACCGGTAAAACCAGAATGCCCGCCGGTAAAACAAAAGTTAAGAAGGATGAAACCAGAAATGTCGTTGAAAATCCGAGACGAGGTTAAGAAACAGTTCGATGCTGGGTTTTTAGCGGTAGCCAAATACCCTCAATGGGTAGCCAATATTGTACCGGTCCCAAAGAAAGACGGGAAGGTTCGGATGTGTGTTGATTATCGGGATCTGAACAGAGCCTAGCCCCAAAGATGACTTCCCTTTGCCTCACATTGATGTCCTGGTGGATAGCACAGCACAACACTCTCTGTTCTCCTTCATGGATGGATATTCCGGATACAACCAAATTAAGATGGCCCCCGAAGACATGGAGAAAACCACCTTCATCACTCTCTGGGGAACCTTCTGTTACAAAGTAATGCCATTCGGACTGAAGAATGCTGGTGCAACGTACCAAAGGGCAATGGTCGCATTGTTCCATGATATGATGCATAAGGAAATAGAGGTTTACGTGGATGACATGATTGCAAAATCCAAGACTGAAGAAGAGCATATCGTCAATCTGCAAAAACTCTTCGAACGTCTCAGGAAGTTCAAACTCAGATTAAACCCTGCCAAATGCACTTTCGGTGTAAGATCGGGAAAGCTGTTGGGTTTCATAGTCAGTCAAAGGGGAATAGAAGTAGATCCGGCCAAAGTACGAGCAATACTAGAAATGCCGGCACCGAGTACTGAAAAAGAAGTTCGTGGTTTCCTGGGAAGATTGAACTACATCTCTAGGTTCATATCGCAGCTAACTTCTACATGCGAGCCTATCTTCAAGCTTTTGTGCAAAAACCAAGAAACAAAGTGGAATGATAATTGCCAAGAAGCCTTTGAAAAGATCAAGAGGTACCTCCAAAATCCACCGATTCTGATGCCGCCTGTGCAGGGTAGACCTCTCATCCTGTATCTAACAGTCCTAGACAAATCAATGGGTTGTGTACTGGGGCAGCATGATGAATCCGGAAAGAAGGAACATGCCATCTACTATCTAAGCAAGAAATTCACCGAGTGCGAGACAAGATACTCATTGTTGGAAAGAACGTGTTGTGCTCTGGCCTGGGCTGCACGTCGTTTGAGGCAGTATATGCGGAGCCACACTACTTGGTTGGTATCTAAAATGGACCCAGTCAAGTATATTTTTGAAAAACCCGCTCTCACAGGGAGGATCGCTCGCTGGCAAATGCTGCTATCTGAATACGACCTTTTATATGTCACCCAAAAAGCAATCAAGGGTAGTGCATTGGCCGAGTACTTGGCACACCAGCCCATCGAAGATTACCAATCAATGCAGTGCGATTTCCCAGACGAAGATATAATGGCTCTATTCGTAGAAGGGAATCCTCCGGACAACGAAAGGTGGAGAATGTTATTCGACGGCGCTTCTAATTTATACGGGCACGGGGTCGGAGCTGTACTGATCTCTCCTGATAACCGCTTCATACCGTTTACCGCTAGACTGAGTTTCTACTGCACCAACAACATTGCAGAATATGAAGCGTGCGTTCTAGGCATCAAAGCAGCCCTTGAATGGAAAGTCAAAAGACTCGATGTATATGGGGACTCAGCTTTAGTCATCCACCAGACAAAAGGTGACTGGGAAACCAGGGATTCCAAATTAATTCCTTATCATGATCACATCCAAAAGATGGTTGAACAATTTGAAGAGATCACTTTCCATCATCTCCCTCGCGAAGAAAATCAGTTGGCCGATGCTTTGGCGACTTTGTCATCAATGTTCAACATCAATAACGACAAGAGTCTGATATTCATCCGAATCCAACATCGAGACCTACCGGCACATCATTGTGTGGCAATCGAAGAAGAGCCTGACAGTAAACCTTGGTATTACGATATCAAGCACTATATTACAAACAGAGAATATCCTCCTGGTGTCACCGAGAATGATAAGAGAACACTTAGAAGACTGTCAATGGGTTTCTTCTTAAATGGGGAAGTACTTTACAAGAGAAATCACGATATGGTCCTCCTCAGATGTGTAGCAGAAGAAGAAGCAGAAATAATTATGAAAGATGTCCATGAAGGCTCGTTCGGCACCCATTCTAATGGGCACACCATGGCAAGAAAAATCTTAAGGGCTGGCTACTACTGGTTGTCAATGGAGACTGACTGCTTCAACCACGTCAGAAAATGCCACAAATGTCAAATCTATGCCGACAATATCCATGTACCACCTGCCTCTCTGAATGTCCTAACAGCACCATGGCCATTCTCAATGTGGGGAATGGATGTCATCGGTCCCATCGAACCCAAGGCATCAAACGGACATCGTTTCATTCTTGTCGCTATTGATTATTTCACCAAATGGGTCGAGGCCGCTTCTTACGCCAGTGTAACAAAGTCAGTGGTTGTCAGGTTCATAAAGAGAGATTTGATTTGCCGCTACGGTCTTCCAAATAAGATCATCACGGACAATGGGACCAACCTGAACAATAAGATGATGAAAGAGTTGTGTGACGACTTCAAAATCCAGCATCATAATTCCTCCCCATACCGTCCAAAGATGAATGGGGCAGTTGAGGCAGCAAATAAGAACATAAAGAAGATCGTGCAAAAGATGGTAGTAACCTTCAAGGACTGGCATGAAATGTTGCCCTTCGCTTTGCACGGGTATCGGACCTCTATCCGCACGTCAACAGGGGCAACACCATTCTCACTAGTATATGGGATGGAAGCAGTTCTTCCCATCGAGGTGGAAATACCCTCCCTGCGAGTGCTAATGGAAACAAAATTGGAGGAAGCAGAATGGGTTCAAGCTCGTCTGGATCAGTTGAACCTCATAGAAGAAAAGAGGGTAGTTGCTTTGTGTCATGGGCAGTTGTACCAACAAAGAATGAAAAGGGCTTATGATAAAAAAGTGGGCCCCCGCCGGTTTCAAGAAGGAGACCTCGTGCTCAAGAAGATGTTGCCTATCCAAAAGGATTCCCGTGGAAAATGGACCCCAAACTATGAAGGACCTTATGTGGTAAAGAAAGCATTCTCTGGAGGAGCTTTGATTCTCACGAAAATGGACGGTGAAGACCTCCCACTCCCAGTGAACTCGGACGCAGTTAAGAAGTACTATGCCTAAAGAAATAGATAGAAAAAAGAGAAAGACGAGCCAAGCAAAAATAAGCTCGCTAGGTTGAAAACCCGAAAGGGCGACCTAGGCAAAAGTTAGAGCGACCCGGTGGACTGAAAACTCTAAAGAGCGGTCCAGGCAAAAATTAGGGTCAGAAGTTGGACTTCAAGCTACAAAGGCAATCAACAACTCCAAAAGTTGGACGATGAAGGCTCAAAGTTGTGGTAATGGGCGATTGGCGTTATTACTTCAAAGACACAAACAATCAAAAGATCTGCTTTCCTTGTATCTTTTTCTTCTCTTTCTTTTTGTAGTTTAAACTCCCATTGTAATTTTCAGACAGTGCGATTTTCTGCGCATTTGTTTTCATTTGAATATTAAACACTTCCTTTATTCTCTCATTTCCCTATTATCGCAAAAATAACGTTCATGGTAAACAATACTGAATTGTGAAACATGTGCATGATTACAAGCATTATATTCATTGCGAAATTTCTAAAAAATCACAAAAAAAAAGATGATCTCTCACAAATTTGCAAGAAGGACGGATGCATAATCGCTTCGGCAAATATCAATAACCCGCACTTTGGCACCGCTGTTTGAGGCAACCCTCGTACCCCGCGACGAGAGTCATGCAAGTTTGATGATGCCAGCAAAGTCAATAAAGAGCTAAAGAGCAAAAAGAGCAAAAGAGCAAGAAAAGAAAATGAAAAAAAAAAAAAAGAGCCAAAGCCAAAAACAAAATCATTCCACATCTCATTCATCATAACTACATGCACGCATGCATCATTCATTGCAAGTGTCTGTTAAGATAATTTTATTTTGTGTCGTTAGCACCAATTCTTCGGACCCCCAGCGGTCCTTCAGAGCCCAGGCGCTCCTTCAGACCAACAATGGTCCTTCAATCCAGATCGCACGTCGTGTTAATCGAGCAACCGACGGATCATCCGGCCCCAGGCCCTTCAGACTAGCTGTGTCCGCCTAAAAAACACAGTGCACGTCCTTCGTGGTTATATCAGTTCCGGACCTGATTAACCCTAATGGCCGCTCGAAAAAGGCCACCCCCAGACCGTATTTCTAGTACCATAGCTAGAAGCGCTCCTTCAGACCCATTGGTCCTTCAGGCTTAGGCATGCCCCTCAGACCCCGACGGTCCCTCAGTCGAACTCAGGTCGATGCGCCAAGCATTGACTTTGAGCTAGACCTTCAGATCCCCAGCGGTCCCTTCAGAGCCCCAGTGCTCCTTCAGATCCCCAGCGATCCCCCAGAGCCCCGGTGCTCCCTATTTACTTTCTGTCTAAATCAACCCAGTTTTCATAGATTTTTCAAAACAAAAAAAAAACCAAAATACCTCAGTCTGGCCAAAATTAGCGTCTTTCTATCTTTATTTCTATTTTTCTCGAGAAATTCGGAATCCCTCCGATTTCCTAGCAAAATATAAATAAAGAGGGGCAGCTGTAATACCCTAATTTTGTCCTAACCAAAATGAGAAAATTTTATTTACTTTTGATAAAAATAATTATTTTATTTTATTTTTTTATGTCATTATTTTATTTGTCACAAGTTTTTTAACACAAGAAAATATTTTTATTAGAAGTGAAGAGGCAAAAATAAGCAAAGGGGAAGTGGGGGTCTATTAAAAATAATAAGGTGCTGTCATGGAAGCCCAACCCAGCAAAATAGCTAGCCCAATTCGCCTAGCCCAATCCAATTCCTATCCAACCCATAACCCAATCCAATTCCTATCCAACCCATAACCCAACTCCTCCTAACCCTAATTACTATCCAACCCATACCCATTTCCCCTCCATAAAACCCTAATTCGACCACCCCCCCTTTACCCTAAAAACCATCCACATTCAATCCCCCCTTTCCCTAAAAATCATCCACATTCACTCCCCCAAAACCCTCAAAAATTCGGCCACTCCCCCTATTATCCCATGGTCAAACCCCACCTTTCTCCCTTCCACACTCCACCTCTCCTCTTTTCTCTCAATTCCACTTCCCCACACTTCCCACTTCCCCATTTTTCCCTTCCCAATACACTCAACCTCTCTCTCTCTCCATTCCTACGCCTACTCCTCTCTCTCTCTCATTTCCAACGGCTCTCTCTCACTCTCCTATCCCACACATTTCTCTTTCTCCCACTCACACTCAACCATCCTTTCTCTCTTTCTTCCACTCACACTCAACCCTTCCCTCCTCTCTCTCCCCATACCTACGACTTCTTCCCCACAACACACACTTCACTCATTTTTTCTCTTCACCATTCTCCCATCTCCACGCACACCCCTTCTACCAAACCATAAACTCCATTTTTTTTCTCTCCTCACATCATTCTCTCTCACTCACGGATTCACTCTCCTTTCTCACACAAAAAAAGAAAACCATCATTCTCTCCTCTGCTACACCCATACCCTTCATAAGTTTTTATTCACCATGTCAAGCCACTGTCAAAAAAGCACTGTACAAGCATGGAGCAAGTCAGAATGCAATGAAGAGAAGCAAGGACAACATTTTTTTTGTATAAATAGGGTCACAGAAATTCGAAGAAGGGGGGTGGTTTTGGTTTTAAGAAAAAAAGGGGGAAAGATCTTCTGGAAAAAAATTAGGGCTTCTCTTCTCTTCCTCCTTCCTAGATTTTTTTTTTATTAGTTTAAAAGTTCACTTGTATTGAAGAAATTCGAAGAAGGAAATTTCTTCAACATTTCTGGATTTGTTCAAGGTACAAAATGTAATAATTCGTAGTATTGTTGCTTTTTGTAATTTTTTTTAGTTATTGTAATTTTGTTCATATTATCATTGCCATTTTATTTTAATTATTGTTGTTCACGTTTCTTTTAAAAAATATTAGTTGCTGTTTTTGTTTTTTTTTTTGTTGTTGTCACGTTTTTATATTAGTTGCTGTTTTTTATAAATATTAGTTATTGACTTTTTTATAAATATTAGTTGCTGTTTTTATAAATATTGGTTGCTTTTTTTCTTGAACATATTATTGCTGTTTTTTTAGTTTAGTTGCTGTTTTTATAGATATATATGTTGCTGTTATTATTGATGTTTTGATATTGCCATTTTCGGATTAAAAAAAAGTGATAAAAAAAAATGTTGTTTTTTTTAAAAAAAATGGTTACTAATTTTCGGATTAAAAAAAGTGATAAAAAAAATGTTGTTTTTTTAAAAAAAAATGGTTACTTATTTTCGGATTAAAAAAAAGTGATAAAAAAAATGTTTTTTTTAAAAAAAAAATGGTTACTTATTTTCGGATTAAAAATAAACCCTTTTTAAAAAAAAAATATAAAAAATATTTTCTTAAAGGAAATGGTTACTAATGTCACTACCCTTTTCTAAAAAAAAATATATAATAACAAAAATCTTTTTTTTCAAAAAAAAAGTAAAAAGGCCCCCTTTTATTAAATAATAACTATGACAACAAAAAAAAAACAAAATAATTTTTCTCCATAATCCGTTTTCAAAACACCAGGCTTGTTTAGTCTAGATTCTGTTTTTTTTTTTAAGAAAAAAAAAAGCGCTTCAAGAATCACGTGTTCTAGAGTGGAATAAAAAAAAAAGAAATCAATCAACCGTTTTTTAGCGTCAAAACGCTACTCGCACCTTCAACGGCTGTTTCTAGCGTCAAAACGCTATTCACACCTCCCTTTTTAATACAACTCCTTTATTATTTCCACCCCCCTTTTATCACCTATTCCGCTTTTATTCACAACGTGATGCTTCCGAACCGTTCTTTTTTTCTTTCTTTCGAAAAATCGAATTCGCGTAAAAAAATAGGTTCTTACTAGTGGTCACTCTAAGCCTTGCTTGTTTGACCGTTAGGACTAACCTTCCTTTTTTCACAGCGGATTAGTAGCGGTGATCACTCTGAGGTTACTCGTTTGATCATCGCAAACATCCGCCTAAACTTCTTTTTTTAGTTAATAAAGTACAAACATAATTTCGACTCCTTTTTATCAAGCTTCCCGGTAAGCACGTTTTCAAACGTACAAACGCTCAATCACAAACCGGTTGTCTATAGCGGTCACTCCGGGCCTCGCTTGTTTGAACGCTATAAATACCTTCTTTTCCGAATAAGCCATTAATGACGACCACTCTGGATTTATCTGTTTGGTCACCATGAACGACCTCTAGTTTTCCCAAACTTTTCAAAAAAAATAAAAAATACCAACGCACAAATATTTTCTACCCAAGAACTACGTAGCTTTGATTTCTCCATCGCACCCGGAGATACGTAGGAGCGGGGGCCCACTCCCGTCGAGCGCAAAAAACTAAAATTTTTATTAAGTCTTCCTTTCTTTTTTTCTCTTCTTCGCAAACAATCAAAAATGGGTAAACAAAGTATTTTCGTTTAAAACTAATTTTTCTACACATTAAATTAAAAGGTAACCTTTTTAGGATGTTGCGGGGTGCTAGTACCTTCCCCGCACTTAATCGACCCCCGGACCCAAAAACAAAGGTTTTTTCAATGTTTTCCTAAAAATAAATATTGATGGCGGCTCCATTGTTCAAAAGCAACGAAGGATCCCTCCTCCGGATTCTTCGGTCGCTACAAGGTGTTAAGAGGAAAGGAAATTGCATTGGTGAAGGTGGTTTGGCTAGGAGCTGCCGGTGAAAGCATGACTTGGGAGTTGGAGAGTAAGATGCGGAAGTCTTATCCAGAGCTGTTTGATTCAGGTGAGTTTTCGAGGACGAAAACATTCTAAGTGGGGGAGAGTTGTAACACCCCAAATATTTAATTAATTATTTAGGGGATTTGTTTTATTTATTTGATATAATTGAAATTAGAAAAATAAAATATATTGAGGTGTGGTGTTGAAGCAGGAGGTGGTGTTGCGAATTAAGTTGGGCTAAGCTGAGGGAAAAGCCCGTGATCCAGGCCCGCTAACCTAGGCGCATATTTAAGCTAAAAATTTAGGGTTTGGTTCATTTTGGTGAAAAAGAAAGAAAATTGCGAATTGAGGGAGAGTGAGAAGAGCAAGGGCGCGGCGATCTCAAGGAGAAGAGGAAGAGGAGAAATTTCGCAAAGTCAAGGGAGCAGAGAAGAGAAGCTGTGTTGCTGTGGTTACTGTTGGTGATTTCTCCCAGGGAATTCTATTCCTACGAATTAAGGTAAGGGTGGGTCTCATCTTCCTCTATAATTGGGTCTTATGATGGGTGTTAGGGTAGGGGTTTAGACCTATGTTGCCATTATCTTGTGTGATTGTTTGATTTGTAGTCGATTGAAATCCTTGATTTATGTTCATTGCGAAATTTATGTTTTGACTATGAGTACTACGAAATTGATGTCTTGATGATGAATATTATGAAATTGGTGTTTTGATGATGGTTGTTATGAAATTGGTGTTTTGATGTTGTCATGGTCGTATATGAGGTGTTGGTGAATTTTGTGATGTTGATGTTCAAGTCCTAGGCGCCCTAGGCGCCATTGTCACGCGTTGTGTTGCTGTCTGGGCGCCATGGGCGCCTGTTGCCTGCTGTGTTGCGCTGGTTGTTGGCGCAGGGGGGCGCATGGGCGCCAGTGTTGCTGCCCAGCGCCAGTTTTTGCTTTCTGTGTTGCTGTTTGTGTCTGTGCTGGGCGCCAGGTTCTCTGTGCCTGGGCGCCAAGGGCGCCTAATTTTGGCTGCCCGTGTTGCGTTCCTAAGTTGTGTTTCCGTATAGTTTTGTTGCCTGGATGTCATTGGTGTTGAGTTTTGGTTGCTAAGTTGTGTATTCTGAAATGTCACTGGGATCCCCTCCCCTGGGCGCTGGTTCTGCCTGCGCCAGTTTTTCTGTGTTGTTGTCTTGCTGGGCGCCAGGATCCCCTATGGGCGCCAGGATCCCTTTCCTGCGCCAGTTTGTGTTGCTGCGCCAGTTTTCTGTGGCTACGCCAGTTTTCTGTGTTGCCTGGGCGCCAAGGGCGCCAGTTCCTGTTGCTGGCCAGTTCCCAACGTGTTCCCTGCTAGGCGCCCAGTGCCTGGGCGCCATTTTCAGGATGTTCCCCAAAATTTTCCCGGTTTTGTTTTCGACATATCTTTTGACTCGGATGTCCGTTTTAAGTGTTTCAAAGTGCGTTGCGAAGCTTATCCAGTTTTCTACCTGTGTGTTTTGTTTTAAGGTAAAAATTATTATTTTTCTGACAGTTTCTGGGCGCCTCAAGTGGCTGTCCCCGTTAGTCGTTGTTATTGGCGTTATAAAACTATTTCGGTGTTTATAAACCTTTTTGGAGTCGTGAGCTGAAGTAAAACCTTTTAATGAAATCAGTAATATTAGTGTCCCGGTGTCAATAATGACGTGTTGATGTTTTGACCATAATGCCCCTAGTGGCTATTACTTTGATTTACAATGGTATTGATGATGAATAAAAGCTGTGGTGTTATAAGTGACGATGATGCCATAAAGGCTATTAGCGACGATGATGTTAATGACGATGAATGTTAGTGGCAAATATATGCGTGACAATAACTTGACAGGTGATGTTCCTTCCATTGGCAAATTGGTAAGTGATGGGTTGTTAAGTTGACTGTGTTTGTATGGGACTGTCTCTGGTGCATGTCATGGTGTCTCATACATCTCATGTGCATAAACAAGCGACGATGATGCCATAAAGGCTATTTAGCGACGATGATGCCATAAAGGCTATTTATTGACGATGATGACAGGTGCCTCATGCATACGCCCGTTGCGATGGGTTGCATTTCATACATGTTCATGACATTGTGATGACTTGCTGTGATGACTTATTTGATGTGTGATGTGGTTTATATAGCGTTGTAGCTCTAGCATAATACTTATCCTATGCTCTATTATATTGATAGATGAACTCACCCCTTCCGTTTGAATGTTACCCCTATGCGGTAACGTGCAGGTGATCGCGAGTGAAGGCTTAGGTACCTTCGCTAGTCTTGAGTCGGTGTCTGCTTCTGATATGTAACACTCAGGGGGGGATAAATGTTGAACTTAGTTGTTATATTTTATTGTTGAAGTCCATTCAGGACGTCATGATTTGATTGTCTTAAACTTATTTTTATTTCCGCTGCGGGTGATGTGATTAATTAAACAGGTGTTGTGGGCTTAGTCCCTATTTTCGCAAGTTATTTATATCGCATGAGACATTGTGTTTAATGATTAATATGTGTGACATCCCTTTCGATGTATGAAATAAATTTTTGTAAACTCTGATTTTGTTAAATAATTACCAAGTAGAAAAAGGGGTGTTACACTTTCCATCTTTCCCATGATTCAAACAACGATTCAAATTCTTTTTGTCTAAAAGATATAATATCATTTCTCATTCTGGCATTTTGGATGGGTGAAAAATATTTTGCTAAAAACTTCTCAGCCATTTCATTCCATGAATGAATGGAATTAGGCTCTAATGACTTCAACCAAGATTTAGCCTTATCTTTCAAAGAGTATGGAAATAGCTTAACTCTAAATGCATCTTCACCAACACCAGGAATGATAAAGTTACTACATATTTCTAAAAACTGCTTTAAATGCTCATGGGGAGATCCATCAAATTGACCAATTGTTTGTAGCATTTGGAACATCATGGGTTTAAATTCAAAATGCACAGCATCAATATGAGGTCTTGATATACTTGTTTGCATATTCTGATGATCAAAAATAGCATAATCCCTCATGGGTCTATTTCTATCATTAATCATACTTATTGGTCCCATGTTGATGGATTGATTTCTGTGATCATCCTCAGGTTCATGATGTGATCCTGGACCACCTCTAACTGATCCTCCAATGGAACCTGGCCTAGATCTCTCTTCTTCATTTTGTTGAGACATTGTGATTCTGCAGCTTTGAAGTCTTTGTTTCTGGAGTCTCAGCAACTTTCTAAACCTTCTCTCTATCTCTGGATCTAACTCAAATTCTGGTGATTTGGCCCTGTGCATAAGCTAGTGTATCCTGTGCATTTGCACTAAGAAACAAACTACCAGAGTAATAAAACACTAATTTATGAATCTAAACAACAAAAATTAATGGCAATCCCCGGCAACGGCGCCAAAAACTTAGTGGCTGAAAAATGTGCAAGTATACACAGTGCAACATTCCTAATTTTTAAAGACTCGTACTATGATGCCTAAGACCGAGTAATTACTTGTTGGAATAATTGGTCGTGTCTCGGGGATTAATAGTCGAGGAAAAGTCCAAAGAAATCCTACTCTACATTTAATTGTGGCTTAGTCATAAATTAAATGAACAATTCAGCTGAAGGGTAGAATCGTCATTTTGCCTCACATCGAAGACGTATCAATTGAGTGAGCAATTAATCTCGAATCGAATGAGGATTAGCCGAGAAACCTATGCCGAGCGGAAAGCCATAAGATTATTGGGGTTTTAGCCTCAAAACCAAGACTTAATGGGCCAAGGGCATTTTGGTCATTTCCATGTCCCTTAAGCCCGTAACCCAAATTACCCAACACCAAATACACTCCTCAATTCCACAAGACCATAACCATGATTGTTAAGGGAAATTATAGGTTAGTGGTTATTTAGAAGTGTATCAAAGTAATAAAATGGACTAAAGGTAGTATGGTCTTTTCATGCCCTTAAATGAGCTTCAGCTGAAAAGCCCCAGGATCAGGCCTCACTCCCATACACCTCACTTTCTGAAACTCAGGAAAAACATAGCATCAAGAGAGAGAGAGAGAGAGAGAGAGAGAGAGAGAGAGAGAGAGAGAGAGAGAGAGAGAGATAGAGAGAGAGAGAGAGAGAGAGAGAGAGAGAGGAGAAGGCGAATGGAGAGAAGAGAGGAGAAGAAGAGGAAAATCTCAAAACCTTGGTGCATGCAAGTGATCTTCATGCCATCCTTCACCATTTTTTTTCCTCTACCCTTTGATACCACTGTTGCTGATCATCCTCCCCAATATCTCCATCCACCATTTTCAAGTAGAAGAAGGATGGAGCTGGGATTCCAAGTTAGAAGGTGAAGATGCAAGTTCAACAAAATTCTGGGTAAAACCCGTATGCACCATCTTCATTGTTGTCATCGTATCTCGCTGTACACTACTCCGATGATCATGATTTTTGTCCCTATGGAAACTAGACACAAAGATCTTCATTTGGGGCACAAGAACCGTATGCTTTCATGGAGAAATGAAGGAGATATCATGTCCCCAAGTTACGGTTTTAGAATCAAGGACTATCCTGTACCAGTCACCTTGTCTTGGTGATATCTCCCAAACCACTGGATGCATGCGTGTCAATCGTTGACCATTTGAAAGTAGACGAAATTACCTTCACAATGAGCACCGGTTTGGATAGTTTTGGTCACGGATTGACCAAGTTATGCCTGTTACAAAAATGAATCCTGATGCTGGAAAAACAGAAATAAAGCTGGGAATGTTGGTTCGACGGATTCGGGGTCGAGTCGTCAAAGTGTTGAGAAACCCAAATTCTATGCACCGGGAAGGAAGTCAGTATCAAGAGGGGTGTTGGTTGCTGAATTCAGTTACGGAGGCACTCGGAGCGTGTTCGTGATTACGGGGATTGTTCGAGTGGTTAACGGTCTCGGTTGTTCGAGCGAGGACGCGACTTCTCAGGGACTCGTCAAACCGGGTGAGTTCTACTCACGATTAGCGAAATTACCATATTCTGAAATGATTTTTGTGTTGAGTTCCATGGCAACAGTTTCAGTTTCGAACTATTTTCAGAGTCGAGAAACAATTTTGCTAAAACTGATATTTTACGGTTTTTGGAAAAATGATAAGTGTTGGAAATGATTTTTGAAGAATTATTTGTACTGTACACATATTCTGGAATGCCTGGAACTTTTCTGTTTTTCAGGGGGATTGAAATTGGGAATCGAATTGGGGGCGATCGGAGATTCGATTCGAGAAAATACTGAGTGTTCTGTAACAGTTACAGGACGCACGGATCGTGCGCCTGCTTCTGAAATGACTGAATGTGACTTTTACAGGACGCACGGACCGTGCGCCCCTGGGCACGGATCGTGCGTCCCCTTCTGATAGAGCCAGTCATTTGAGGTGCATCACACACGGGTCGTGCGCCCCTGGGCACGGACCGCGCGTGGGGATCTGTTACCGGCTTCCGTTTTCTCGCTTCGTCGCTCCGTTCAATCCCGAACTTTTTCTAATCTCTTTCCTATTAAATTTTAAGGCAATTGGCCTACTGAAAACCCTGTTTGGAACTTGTTCAACTTATAATTTTGGAAAAGAGCTTTGAAAACTTATTTGATCGAGAAACGAAACCGTAGTACACGTGTGGGTTATAGATCGATAAGATATAAATTATCTAAAAAGATTATGTGATTGATCCTTTGGTGATCGTATGGATATAAACTATCTAAAAAGACTATGTGATAGATCCTTTGGTGATCGAAAAGATATAAAATTATCTAACTCTCGAGAATTGATACGTATTGTCATATGTATCGCGTTGGGTGACGATCCGACAAGTAGCATACTAGGGAGGGAAGTCATGATCCCTTACCTAGGCCCTGTATACGTTTTGGCGTGGTCAATTCGTGGGTTATCGGGATTCGTAGTCGTTGTACAGCCGATTTAAGCTAAACTAAAATGAGAACACGATTTGCCGGGATTCGTAGTCGTTGTACAGTCGGCATTTCAATTTATAGCTTATGCTTCGGGATTCGTAGTCGTTGTACAGCCGTTTCATGTTAAGCTAAGATAAGAACATGATTTGCCAGGATTCGTAGTTGTTGTACAGTCGGCATTTCGATTTGTAGCTTGTGATGGCTATTGAAAATATGTTATAACGGTTTCATAAATTTGAACCGAGTGTCAGTGAGGGGGCACGGTAGGACTCACGGAGACAAGTTGTCTCACCCAATCCATATTTGTTGTTTTTACAGAGAACAGGTTATAAGGACAGCAGGCGGCACAGCTAGTCGTCAGGCTCGAGGAGAAGTTGGAGATGTAATCTTCCATCTATGTTTTGGATTCTTCTGATGTAGTTTCTGTATTCGGTCTTATGACTCGAAGTTGTAAAATGTTATTTTTATAGTTTCCGCTGTTTCTTGTAAAGATGTATATCTGAACAGGAATTTTTATACTCTGATTTATACCAAATTGTATATTTAGGTGTTTCTTGGTTTAAAGAAATACCGGGGTGTTACATTTGGTATCAGAGCGGTTCGGCCTTGTCGGACGTAGTGACCTTCGGGTCGAGAACATAGGATCGAGTCAGCTAGGGACTTAGACAATTATATGTCAGACCTTTTTAGTATATTATATGACGTATTGAGTCAGGAACCACTCAATGTTTCATGTAAGTTACTGAAAACTATGACAGAGAGTTTCCTCAGCCCCGAAAGTGTCCAAAACCCTACACCATAGGATTCTCAGCTTTCTCGTTTCATCAGAGTGTGCAGCTGCAGCAGAGGGCTACAGGTGACATTTGGGAACAATGATGGGCATCCGCGATGGTTCGAGGAAACTGTGGGTGGCTGTTCAGTAAATGAATCAGATGCGGCTAGTGAGTCGCAGTATAAGACATCGTAAATCTTATCGAGAGTACGAATTAAGCGAAGCCATTGGACAATATCAATGTCAGTGTACTGAAAGCTATCAGATTAGTAAGCACCCAAAACCCTGACCTTTATTTAGTCCGCGTATCAAGTTCGAGATATTGTTTTCATCATAAATCTTACCTTCTGGTGTCAGTCAATCTCAGTTAGGGCAGCAGTCAAGGAAAATCCTTATCGGTTAATTTTAAGCATAGATTCCAATTCTTCTTCTTTCGAGTCACAATGTGACAGATGACAAAGCCAATTGAGTAAAGATACTCCGTCGTCAGTATTGACTAGTGGAATCATAACTGCTGATCAGGTTAACTCCCGATCAGGAATTATGAATCAAATCCTTCAAAGAAAATCAGTATGTGGAATCGGTAGAAGTGACCTTATTTCAATCCGCTGCTGGAAGGACTCCAATCACGGACTGTGAGAAATTCTCGTTAGTCTTCCGACTCATTTTGTTCGTAACTTTTGTTCCGGAACTCCGAATTGTATGTTCCGAGAGGCGTCGGAAAGCTAAGGAAAATATCTACACCGATGGATGGGTTGTGAACCGTATCCCCAATAGTATTGTGAAGTGTACTTTTGTTTTGAACCTGAATTGTAAACTCTGAGCATTCGTGGAATGTGAACCTCCCTGTTGTACGGGAAATTGGAAAAAGGAATTCCAATCAGTCAGTTTAGACGCCTAGATACCGATTCAGGATAACGTTTGTTGTAGTCTCTTTTCCAAGAAACCTACTTCCGGTAATTGCCATTAGTAGTGATGGCCATTCAACCATTAGAAGTGATTCTGAAATCTTAATCCATAATACCTCAATAAACCGGTTGGAAGAACGAGGAGACTAAGGTCACCTACGAGGCAAACATGATGTTGTCATGGAAATAGAACCCGTCCTGAAGCTATATTGATTAATGTGATGTAATAATTATGTCTGGATAGTCGCGGAAGTTCGAAAAGAAGCTGTGCCAAGGAAAATTATAAAGGATGAATCCAATTTCAACGAATCAATACGGAGACACTCATGGTGTGCTCGTGTGATTCCCAAAATAACCTTTTGTTTTCAAAATCCCCTGGTGCCACCGCAATTTCAATTTCGTGACTAATCCGAGAATAATTACTACATTGAAGTTAATCGAGAAACCAAGGATTGCATAGGATGGCACTAAATCGTAACTTCTAAAGAAAACCTTATGTCATTCTAGTAAGATTCCTAATATCGAAATTCGCATCTCCTCAAGATTCGAGTAATCAATATCTTTGAAAGATAGGTATCAAAATTCAAAGCCTAGTTGATCTAGAAAGACAACTGTGGTGGGATACGTCGTTGACTTAGACAATCCTGAAAGAACCATATCCTGTATAAGGGCACCGAACTGTAGGTTTGAGTTCTGAAGACAGAGTCATAATGGTCGAAAGATACACCCTTATCATTGTTTTGGGCTAGCTAAAACATCGGTTGTACCGGTGACTTACTGAAATGGAACTCCAATCGTCAATCTTGAATTCGTTAAAATCAACAGTAAGTTATTGTGACTTCGATCCATCGGATGGATCAAGGCTAATTTTCTCCATTCTAATAACCCCTGGGTTAGACGCCAATAAAGCAAGTATGTGTTGAATTCAGAGTTGTCTGATTGTAGTTCAGCACGCGAGGCTGTTTCTAGAGAGGCCGATGAGTTGGGTACGTGTAGCGCTTTCCCCTTTTCACCCACAACACCCGTATGATGGAAGAATGTCAGAGGATGAACCGTGTGTCGGTCTAAGACTAAATGATTGGACAGTGAATGTAAAACACATGAGTCCTTAATAGTGCATCCTATAACCATTGTGTAGTCTCTTGAGACAATTGAATCGTGTCTATTTTTGTCACGAAATACAAGCCTTTGTCCTAACCTCGAAGTTTTATCTTGGACTGATTCGAGAAATGAATTGAAGGGAAATGAATTGAATCGAATAGAATAGCAGCTTGGGAAAATTTTAAAACAAATACCTGCTTTCCCTTTCGGCTCAATGTCCTTCCCAATCCCTTCCTCAAACGAACCCAATTGTTTTGTCTTAACGAAGCCGGACTCAAGCACGATAATAGAAGTTTATGAGATCTTGATCGCACAAATGGTTGTTTCCAACAAAGTAACACTTCTACTCTCACTTTCAAACTCGTAAATCTTAAATATCAGAGAATAAGATTCCGCTTTGTGAAGCGTCGTGCATTGAGTAAGGTCATTTATAAGTTGGGGTGAATTAACTTTTGGGATAGTCGTGTTTTCAAACTATCGTCATTAGAAACCCCATTGAAAAGAATTTTCATTCAAATGCTATTGTACTTTCAAGTTTTGGAACTGATTTATTGAAAGAATATTTTACTATTATTTTAGAGTTTTTCCTGGATTCGGTTGCAAGGAAAATCGTTTCTAGATTCCTTGGACTGAAAGTCAACCTGTTTTATAAAATAACTCTGTTTGCTTCAGTCAAGATTTTTAGTAAAATGAGTCAAGCGCTTATGTGAGCGTAACTCGGAAAGAGAAGAAAACCTTTCTTCTGGATACCGTATGGTTTGATTCCAAAGAAATTCTCTTAAAGTCATCGTTTCGTTCCAATTCAAGCTACGGCTAGGCCGAAACCTTCCGAGTTCCTGACTTCGATAGTGCAGGATGTGTGGATACCATAACTATGAGTTCGTATCCTCAACAGGTTGTAGGCATTCCATTGTCCATAACAATTAGTGTCAGCTTTCAAGAGGTCGGAATAGTTAATTTCTGAAGAAAGTCTGTATCTTCATGATGTCTTTCACGTGTCTCAGTTGAGAAAATGTATTCCCAATCCACTTCAGCCGTTGAGCGTTGAAACGATCGATCTTCGACCGGATTTATCATTCCAACCTTATCCTAGTCATATCCTAGGGCGTGGCGTGAAGACATTGAGGTCAAGGACTATTCCGATTATCACGATAGTCTGGGAAGGCTTCTCAGCCGAAGAGGCTACTCGGGAATTGGAAGAGGACATGATGACCCGATATCAGTATCCTTTTGCTTAAGGTTCGTCTTGTCAATTTTGAGGACAAAATTTTTAAAAGTTGGGGTGATTGTAACATTCCTAATTTTTAAAGACTCGTACTATGATGCCTAAGACCGAGTAATTATTTGTGGGAATAATTGGTCGTGTCTCGGGGATTAATAGTCGGGGAAAAGTTCAAAGAAATCCTACTCTACATTTAATTGTGGCTTAGTCATAAATTATATGAACAATTCAGCTGAAGGGTAGAATCGTCATTTTGCCTCACATCGAAGACTATCAATTGATTGAGAAATTAATCTTGAATCGAATGAGGATTAGCCGAGAAACCTATGCCGAGCGGAAAGCCATAAGATTATTGGGGTTTTAGCCTCAAAACCAAGACTTAATGGGCCAAGGGCATTTTGGTCATTTCCATGTCCCTTAAGCCCGTAACCCAAATTACCCAACACCAAATACACTCCTCAATTCCACAAGACCATAACCATGATTGTTATGGGAAATTATTGGTTAGTGGTTATTTAGAAGTGTATCAAAGTAATAAAATGGACTAAGGGTAGTATGGTCTTTTCATGCCCTTAAATGAGCTTCAGCTGAAAAGCCCCAGGATCAGGCCTCACTCCCATACACCTCACTTTCTGAAACTCAGGAAAAACATAGCATCAAGAGAGAGAGAGAGAGAGAGAGAGAGAGAGAGAGAGAGAGAGAGAGGAGAAGGCGAATGGAGAGAAGAGAGGAGAAGAAGAGGAAAATCTCAAAACCTTGGTGCATGCAAGTGATCTTCATGCCATCCTTCACCATTTTTCTTCCTCTACCCTTTGATACCACTGTTTCTGATCATCCTCCCCTATATCTCCATCTACCATTTTCGAGTAGAAGAAGGATGGAGCTGGGATTCCAAGTTAGAAGGTGAAGATGCAAGTTCAACAAAATTCTGGGTAAAACCCGTATGCACCACCTTCATTGTTTTCATCGTATCTCGCTGTACACTACTCCGATAATCATGATTCTTGTCCCACTGGAAACTAGACACAAAGCTCTTCATTTTGGGCACAAGAACCGTATGATCTCATGGAGAAATGAAGGAGATATCATGTCCCCAAGTTACGGTTTTAGAATCAAGCACTATCCTGGACCAGTCACCTTGTCTTGGTGATATCTCCCAAACCACTGGATGCATGCGTGTCAATCGTTGACCATTTGAAAGTAGACGAAATTACCTTCACAATGAGCACCGGTTTGGATAGTTTTGGTCACGGATTGACCAAGTTATGCCTGTTGCAAAAATGAATCCTGATGCTGGAAAAACAGAAATAAAGCTGGGAATGTTGGTTCGACGGATTCGGGGTCGAGTCGTCAAAGTGTCGAGAAACCCAAATTCTATACACCGGGAAGGAAGTCAGTATCAAGAGGGGTGTTGGTTGCTGAATTCAGTTACGGAGGCACTCGGAGCGTGTTCGTGATTACGGGGATTGTTCGAGTGGTTAACGGTCTCGGTTGTTCGAGCGAGGACGCGACTTCTCGGGGACTCGTCAAACCGGGTGAGTTCTACTCACGATTAGGGAAATTACCATATTCTGAAATGATTTTGGTGTTGTGTTCCATGGCAACAGTTTCAGTTTCGAACTATTTTCAGAGTCGAGAAACAATTTTGCTAAAACTGATATTTTACGGTTTTTGGAAAAATGATAAGTGTTGGAAATGATTTTTGAAGAATTATTTGTACTGTACACATATTCTGGAATGCCTGGAACTTTTCTGTTTTTCAGGGGGATTGAAATTGGGAATCGAATTGGGCGCGATCGGAGATTCGATTCGAGAAAATACTGAGTGTTCTGTAACAGTTACAGGACGCACGGATCGTGCGCCCCTGCGCACGGATCGTGCGCCTGCTTCTGAAATGACTGAATGTGACTTTTACAGAACGCACGGACCGTGTGCCCCTGGGCACGGATCGTGCGTCCCCTTCTGATAGAGCCCGTCATTTGAGGTGCATCACGCACGGGTCGTGCGCCCCTGGGCACGGACCGCGCGTGGGGATCTGTTACCGGCTTCTGTTTTCTCGCTTCGTCGCTCCGTTCAATCCCGAATTTTTTCTAATCTCTTTCCTATTAAATTTTAAGGCAATTGTCCTACTGAAAACCCTGTTTGGAACTTGTTCAACTTATGATCTTGGAAAAGAGCTTTGAAAACTTATTTGATCGAGAAACGAAACCGTAGTACACGTGTGAGTACACCGACTGATGGATTGACCAAATATATATATGTTATATATGTCAATTGTTTTTGATTATAATGCCGGATGTTTATAAATTCATCAAAATGGGTTATAAGTCAATAATATGTAACAATGTGATTATAATGCCGGATGTTTAAACTATTAAATTCATCTAAACGGGTTATAGATCGATAAGATATAAATTATCTAAAAAGATTATGTGATTGATCCTTTGGTGATCGTGTGGATATAAATTATCTAAAAAGACTATGTGATAGATCCTTTGGTGATCGAAAAGATATAAAATTATCTAACTCTCGAGAATTGATACGTATTGTCATATGTATCGCGTTGGGTGACGATCCGACAAGTAGCATACTAGGGAGGGAAGTCATGATCCCTTACCTAGGCCCTGTATACGTTTTGGCGTGGTCAATTCGTGGGTTATCGGGATTCGTAGTCGTTGTACAGCCGATTTATGCTAAACTAAAATGAGAACACGATTTGATGGGATTCGTAGTCGTTGTACAGTCGGCATTTCAATTTATAGCTTATGATTCGGGATTCGTAGTCATTGTACAGCCGTTTCATGTTAAGCTAAGATAAGAACATGATTTGCCGGGATTCGTAGTTGTTGTACAGTCGGCATTTCGATTTGTAGCTTGTGATGGCTATTGAAAATATGTTATAACGGTTTCATAAATTTGAACCAAGTGTCAGTGAGGGGGCACGGTAGGACTCACTGAGACAAGTTGTCTCACCCAATCCATATTTGTTGTTTTTACAGAAAACAAGTTATAAGGACAGCAGGCGGCACAGCTAGTCGTCAGGGTTTTCAGCAAGTTTAAGAAAGTTTTTCCTAGCTATCACAAATATAGCCCTAGGGTTTTCAGCAAGGGTCCATACTTAATGGATTTCATGAGTAAACCGAATAGGGTTTTTAGGTCTTCACCTCCATCTGATAAAAACCACGCTCTTTATCTCACCTGGTTAGAAAAAGTAGAATTAAAGAAGAAGGAAACCTGGAAAGAGCAAGGTATTTTCGACTTGATACAACTGTCGAAGTATGGGCCTAGATACCAAAGCCCCATGCTTATTGCAGCATTGCATTTCTGGGAAATAACCACCAACAGTTTGCATTTGAAATGTGGCATGCTCACTCCCACCTTACTAGATGTGGCAGCTATCACTGGATTAACACCATTGGGGGAGGTCTTCGACCCTGCTACTACTGGTAATAAGCATGAGTTTGTTTTCAAGTGTGCCACTTGTAAAGGGTATGTCGAAGATAATCATGTCACCGAATGTGAAGAGGTTTCTGAGGAAGTGCACATTGCTTTTCTCACTTTTTGGCTCTCCTTTTATGTCTTTTGCTCTTCGTCACTCCAAGTGGCGAAAATGTATATCCCACTAGCCATCCAGATACATGAGCGTCGAAATATAGGCCTGGGCAGTCTCATTTAAGGGTCTCTCTATGATAGTCTTCGACAAGGGGCTCTTGCCCTGAAAAGGCGTCAATCAGAAGATAAATTTTTAGTTTCTGGTCCGATTTGGCTGTTTCAGTTGTGGCTCTTGGCCACTTTTGAGTCGAAGTTACAACTATACGTCCCTGATGATCATCTTGCTATGGTCAAACAAAGAAGTACCGAAGGTGAACGACTTGCTGTTTTGAAACCTAGAGAAATAGCAGTGTCCAACCCAGACTTATTTTCTACATCATTTAACATGTTCATCAACTGCACAGATTTCCTTCCTTCAATGGCACCTTTTGCCAAGAGAACCCGTGGGCCAGCTTGGTTCATGAGAAAGTTTCCTGCTACTACTCTTGTCGAAGAGGAGGAGACTAATCAAATTTGGGAGGCCTTTTTAACTCCTAAGTTTTTATCAGCTAGGATTTCTCCTGGGAAATCTGCATCTTCCTATGGCACATGCCTTTATCACCCTAGTCTAGTAGCAAGACAATTCGGGTTATGCCAACTTCGACCTAGCCCTTTTTTCAGGTCTAAGGGAGAGATAGCACTTCCAGAGAATGAGGAAGAATGGAGAGAGTGCCTTAACTGGTTTCCCCAAGACTCTTTTACTTTCGTTCCTATCCCTTTCGAACCATTTTTCTCCTGTACAAAGGAGTTTTCTAAATGGTGGAAAGAGTATTTCACCAGCAAATTTACTGATGTCGAATAGGCCACTTTGTTGTCACAACTAATTTCTGCTTTTCCTTCTGCGCAGAAAAAGACTACAAAGTCGAAAGGTACACACATTCAAGAAATTCGAGCTTTTCAAAGATACTTTGAAACTGTATATAATCCAACTAACCTTCGTCGAACTGCTTCTCAAGCTGCAAAAGTTTTTAAACAAAAACTTCTTGATAAAATTCCAACCATGGTTTTTCCACCTAATGTGCCTGATAAATACTTTTTTGCTTTAACACAAAACAAACTTAAGTTTCCACCTTTGCCAACCAGTAAACTGGCTCTGGCATTTTGGTCACCAATTCCAGAATGGTTTGTATGTGGTTCGACTAAGGCATTATTCGATTTTTCGACTAAAACATCTGAGAAAGTAGTTCCGGTTAAGCAAGACATATACACGTTTGAGGGTAATCTTTATTTAGATATTCAACATATTCGAATCTTGTCTTCCAGTAGAGAAGGTGATGCACAAGACTTTTTAGAAAAATTGAATTTTTCTTTTGTGTATGATTTATACTTACATGTTTTGTCGAATATTTGTAGCTGTTCCTATCACCTTCCTCGACAGATGATGCCACAACAAAGACGAAGAAAAAGAACACTGAGGCTTCGTCGAAAAAAGAACAACCTCTTCAAGAAGAAAAACAAAACGCCAGTGTCTCTTCACTTTCTCTTTGTATCACCTTATTATACTTTTTGACTGATTAGCTCTCTGTTTTGTAGAGTCAAAAAAGAACAAGAAGCTCTTTAACTTCAAATCCAAAGAAAGCAAAAAAGGCCAAACCATCAGTTGTGAGCGACTCAGAGGTCGAAACTCTTAACTTCTTGCCTATTTATGTTTACTTTCTTCTTCCTGCTTATGCTTATATGAGCGTTGCATTTTCAGTCCGATGAGGTGCCACTGATCAGGACCAAGCCTGTTAAAATTCAAATTTCTGAAGTGGAGAGAGAGAGAGAGAGAAAAAAAAACGAAAAACTCTCAAGATGTCTCCAAAGTTATTCCTCAACAGACTTCTGTCGAAAGGCAGCAGAAAAAGAAGGAGAGAAAACCCAAAGAAGATGCTCCCATCATTTCAGAGAAAACACCCAAGAAGGTTCTCAAAAAATCTCTGAGCGCCCATTCTCGTGTTGAAGACACCCAATCCAAGGTACCTGATCGAAACTTATATCTACTTTGAGAATTTTATTTATCTATGGTAACACTCACTTATCTTCATTACTAGGGAATTGACTTCCACGACCCTGAGGCTCAGATAAGGCAGGTTACGCCTACCACTACTCATTACCAACTGCTGAAAAAGGTGTCGAAGAAGAAAAGCTGATTCATGACCAACTTCCTATTGATGTAGAAGATACTCCAATGGCTGAAGCAATTACCCCTGCTGATGTTACAAAAGAGGTTTCTGGGCATGGCCAAGAGCAAGCTGATATGAACGTTGATGAAGGCTATGATGCTGGCCAAGGTGGGGCTGAAATCAGCATATCTTCTTCTCCAAACATGGAAGAGCAAGAGTACAGTGAAGAAGGGAATGAGACTGATGAAGAGGAGGAAAAAGAAGAGAAAAGTGAATCCCCTGAGGTAGCCAATCTTCCCTGCTCTGGGGCTTCGACACACCACACCAACATTAGCCCAGAGGAATTGTCAGCTTTAAAGAATAAGAATCCTTTTGAAGCATTTAAACTAATGGTGAGTGGTTTTTCTTCGACGGAGAGCCGGCCAAATGTTTCGACTGCTTCTGTTGGTGGTAACTCCGAGGGTTCTAAGAAGGATCTAATTCAAGAGCTTCGAACAATCCTCTTTGAGGTAAACTTGTTCACAGCTATCGAAGAAGATCAATCACTCACCTTTAAAATTAAGGCTGTGCTCAATGAGTTAAACATTTCGGGCTCAAGTGAATCTCTTTTAGGCTTCATTATTGAGTTTGAGCCTTTTTTAGAATAAATCTCATGAGATATTCAGCAGAGAAAAAACCTTATTGCGAACAGGGAGGGAGATGTCAAACTTTTACAAGAAGAAAGTGCAGCAGTTGAAGCATCCGAAGCCAAAATTTCGAATCTGGAAATTAAAGAATCAATGGATGCCCAAGAAATAGCTGAACATGATGCCATCATTTTACAGTACCAGGAGCAAATTAAAGCTTTGCAGCCGAAAATTGTGGCAGAGGAGAAGAAGAAAGATATTGTCCGACAGATATCTTCAAAAACTGCACTTCAAACTGAAGCAACTCTGGCAATTAAGCATCTGGAAAGGGTTCAGAAATATGAAGCAGCAATTAAGAAGTCGATTGAAGATGAAGCCCTCCTTGACACCAGATTAAAGATTGCTAGAGGTGTCTTTGAAAAAATTAAAAACACTTTTGTAATTTAATTTGTACTTCTCTGGTTTCTGAAATCAACTCTGTACTCTGACAATATTTGTTTGGCATTCGCATTTCGACGTGCCATGTTTAAATTTTCTCATTATTTCTCAATTTTGCGTTATTTTAATTTCTTGTAATATTGGCTTATATCTTTTTAAATACTTGCCATTTATACGCAAAATTCGACTATCAGCGCCTAACTCTTCGACTTCGTAAGCCCCGTTTCAAAAAACTTGTATAATTTTGAATGGTCCTTCCCAATTCGGTGACCATTTACCTAAGGCTCTATCTTTCCTGTCCATAGGTACGATAACTTTCCACACTAAGTCTCCTAGGACAAAAGTTTTTGATTTAACCTTTTTGTTATAGGCCTTGGCTATTCTTTCTTTTTGCCTTGTAAGGATATCTAATGCAAATAACCTTTCTTCATCTAAATCAACCAATTAATCTAGAATCATATCCCAATAATGATCTGATGGAATTTCAAATTGCCTTTGAATTCTGGTTGATTGTAGATAAATTTCGACAGGCAATATGCATCATGCCCAAATGTAAGCCTGAATGGAGTAGTATTAATTGATTCTCTAGGGGAGTTTCGACAAGCCCATAATGCCTGATCAAGAGTTTTGTGCCAATTCCTAGGCTTTTGCCCAATATGTTTTTTAATCAAATTAATGATAATTTTATTGGCTGCTTCGACTTGACCATTTGCTTGCGCATAATATGGTGTCGAACTTAATAACTTAAATCCATTTTCAGAAGTAAATTCTACCATTTTTCGACCAGTGAATACTGAACCTTGGTCTGTGGTAATAGTTTCTGGAATCCCAAACCTATATAAAATATGGTTTTGAATAAAGTTAATTACTGCCTCTTGGTCTACATTAGCTAAGGGAATACCTTCGACCCACTTAGTGAAGTAGTCGATACCCACTAGTATATAACGGTGGCCTTTTGACGAAGTTGGTTTAATTTCACCAATTATGTCTAAGGCCCATCCTCTAAATGGCCAAGGTTTTACTATTGAATGTAACTCACTTGCAGGTACATGTTGCACCCCTGCGTGTTTTTAACATTCTTGACATCCTTTAGCAAAATCTATGCAATCTTTTAGCATATTTGGCCAGTACACTCCTTGTCGAAATAAGAGCCACTTCATCTTATGGCCTGCTTGATGAGATCCACAAGCTCCACTATGAATATTGGATATTGCTAAGTATGCCTCATTTTCACTAAGGCATTTAAGCAAAACTCCTTCAGGAGTTTTCTTGAACAATTCATTTCCAATAATCACGTAGCTTAATGCCCTATACTTGGTTTTTCGATTTGTTGTTCCCGTTGGATTTTCCAAGTATTCGACAACTGGTTTTCGCCAATCATCATTCGACATATTGTCAATGGCAAAAATTTCGCCATTTTCATTTGGAGTTAGTAACAATTCTGACTTGTGTGCCCCCCAAGTTTTGGCATTGACAATTCATCTTCAGAATATTCTGTCGAAATTAATTTCTCCTTGATTTCTATTAATTCACTGAGTTTTGTTGGAGAAACTTTATAGCCTGAAGCAATTTGTGCCAAATCGTTTGCCTCGTGATTTTCAATTCGAGGTATATGCTCAATGTTAACATAGTTGAAGCGTTTCAACAGAGCATTGGCAGTGATGAAGTATATGATTAAATTCTCTTTAATACATTTATACTCCTTAGTTAATTGCTTCACCACTAATTCAGAGTCGCCTCTAATTTCGACAGCTTTTGCCCCTAGTTCTAGCAAAACTTCTAGTCCTGCTATCAAGGCTTCGTACTCGGCCTCGTTATTAGAGCAAAGTTCTTTGATTTTAAATTTATACTTCGTTGGTATTTTTGTTGACTAAATAATTAATATCCCAATTCCAGAACCATTTTTATGGCTCGATCCATCGAAGTATAATGTCCATGATTGAATACTCATATGATTGACTGTCATTTCGACCAATGAGTGGTCGACAATAAAATCAGTAACAATTTGCCCTTTCATAGCTTTCAAAGGTTGATATCTTAATGAATATTCAGAAAGGGCTAAAGCCCATTTACCAATTCGACTATGCAATATAGGTTTCGACAGCATATGTTTAATAATATCAAAATGAGAATAAACATACACATCAATAGGCTTTATATATTGCTTTAATTTGGTACAAGAGAAATACAAACAAAGGCATAATTTCTTTGTTGGATGATATCTAGTTTCAGCATCATTTAAAACCCTACTAAGGTAATATATAGCTCTTTCGACACCATTATCATCCTCTTGTGCTAACATACTACCTATTGACAGCTCTGATGCTGCTATGTACAATTTCATCACCTTATCTCTGATAGGTGGTAACAAGATAGCTGGTTTAACTAGATAAGCTTTAATCTCGTCGAAGGCTTTCTGGTGTTCTGGATCCCATTTGAACACGTCTTCCTTCTTCAGTCGAAGCAATGGCGAGAAAACTTGAGTCTTACCACTTAGGTTTGAGATGAACCTTCTAAGGAAATTGATCTTTCCCAACAATGACTGAAGCTCCTTTTTAGTCGAAGGCGCCTTTGTTTCCATGATTGCTTTCGTCTTGTTTTGATTTATTTCAATGCCTTTTTTGTGGACAACAAATCCCAAGAAATCACCTGCACGTACACAGAAGGCACATTTTATTGGATTCATTTTCAATCCATATTTTCTCATTCTTTCGAATGACTGTCGAAGATGGTCTATATGACCATTTTCGGTCGAAGATTTAACAACAGTATCATCTATGTACACTTGCATAAAATTTTCAATAAAATCATGAAACATAGAATTCATTGCCCTCTACTATGTTGCACCAGCATTTTTTAGGCCAAAAGGCATTACTACCCATTCATAAACGCCTAAGGCCCCTGGGCAACGAAATGCTATTTTCGACACATCTTCTTCGGCAATAAAAATTTGATTATACCCTGAATAACCATCTAACATACTTAGGTATTCAAATCCTACTGCCGAATCAACTAGCATTTCTGCTACAGGCATAGGGTATTGATCTTTGGGTGTAGCATTATTTAAATCTCTAAAGTCTATGCAGACTCTTAGTGTTCCATTTTTCTTAATGACGGGAACAATATTAGCTAACCAATCAACATACCTGGAAGTTCTGAAGAAGTTGCTTTTGAGTAGTCTTTCGATTTCTTCTTTTTTCTTCAACAGTATCTGCGATGCAAATCTTCTTGGTGTTTGCTTCACTGGTTTCTTATCTGGTCGAATGGGTAATTTCAATTCAACTATTTCTCGACGCAGTCCAGGAATTTCGTTGTAATCCCAGGCGAAGCAATCTTTGTATTCTCTCAATAGCTCTATGGTTCGATCTCTCAAACCTTTGTCGATTTTAGCACTGATAAACGTTGGCCTTTTTATGGAGCCATCTCCTAAATCGACTTCCTCTAAGGGATCCTGAGCTTGAATCTTCTTGGTCGAGCCCATTGGGTCTTTTTCAAAGCCTAAAGGCTCATCATCGTAGATGCAGTCGAGCCTTTGGCCTTCGACCATATTATCTTCAAGGTTAACTTCATTGTTAACTTCAGTGGTTTGATTAACCATCATTTGTTGTATCTCGGCTTCCAAAGCCGCATTTTGTTTATTCTCGGCCATGTAGGCCGTAATTCGATCCCATATGTTGGGTTTAGACATCATCAACGTCTAGGGACCATCCCACCCTGTAGGCTTACAGAAGCCTCTTGGGCAGCTTGACTCACCAATCACCTCCCTCTCCCAAATAAAACCATGAGTAGGGTGTAGATCTAGTGAAGCATATTCATTGTCTTGAGGGACATATGCTGTGTCAGAAGGTGTACATGGCGCAATATTCGCCAACTGCTTGTCGAAGGTTTGCTTGGTGATATGATCAACTTCAGCCAAAAAATAGCTTTGGTCGCCCTCCACATTTTCGACCAAGCCGTCTTCTCTCCAAATGGAGATTCTCTGATGGAGTGTCGAAGGAAATGCCCCGACTCCATGTATCCATTCTCTACCCAGCAATAAGTTAAAGTTTGCTTAGGTAGGGATAACCATGAACATGGTTAATCTCTTGACACTTCCTACCACCAACTCAACTTCTATGGCTCCAAGTGAGTAGCCAGATTTGCCTTCATAATTGGTGAGAACTATATTATGTGGCCTCAGATCGGTGTCTGACTTACCAATCTTTGCCAGCATATGTTGAGGCATTAGATTAATTGCAGCGCCTCCATCAACCAGCACTTTGTTGACACCCACATTGTTGACTTTGGCTTGAATGAACAGTGGCTTGAGGTGGTATTTCATACCCCCATCAGGTCTTTCGAAGACAGCACTCTGCTCTTCCATGCAGCCATTGTTTAACACATAGTAACAAATTGGCTTGTGTTTAGCCATGTCTTCATCGAAGTCCTTCTCGACCTCATTTATTTCTGATACCACGTCGAACTCAATAGGAAGAATTGAGATGACACATATGATGTCGAAATCAGGTTCCGAATCTGAGAAGTCAGACCCCATTTCTTCGTCATCCAAGTTAAGGCCTTCTTCAGTATTGAGGCCTTGTTTGACAACTGCAAGAGGAGGGAATATCCTCTCTGTGGCAGGCTTTTTTGGAACTTCGACATAAGAGGCTATTTGCTTTCCCTTATTTGTGTCTGGGTTTCCACTTCGCTCTGCAGCAACAAACTTCATCTGGCGTTGATGTTTCCGCCATTGGGTTTTTGTCATTGGGTTTTTACCCTTGTAATTTTTGTTGTAGACATACTTGCTAGAATCAGATGTCTTATTTTGGTTTATGGCACTGAAGCTTCCTGTTGCCATTTTTGGGTAGTATCCTGTTTCTTTGCCTCCTAAATAGACCCATCTTTCGACAGGGGTTTTTGCAGATGGCACAAATGTCTTCATTTGAGCCCTTGGAGGCTTCGACGATGGTGTGACTTTGTATGGGATACCTCTTTGATTAAAGCTGAACTTGGGCCTATTATCAACCCACTTATTCTTTCTCTTTGATTGAAGAGTAGAATTTTCAAGACTTTTTGCAGCCTCCTTATCGAACACTGAACTGCACCGGGGGCACGACATTACCTCAGTATTATTGATCTTGCACCTGTTGAGGAAATCAATCAGTTCCTCCTCAGCTTGTGGGTATACCACCTGCATTTGATCCTCATACTGGTCTTTAGTAACTATCTTGATATTTGCCTCAGACATTTCAGCACTGTTCGACATACTGTTGTTTCCAGCAGCGCCTTGACTAGTTTCGACAACAAGAATGTCGACTTCAGTATAATTTGCCTCTGCTGTTGGCAAAGGGTTGCTGTCAATCTGCATCGAAGGCTTCGACTTATCATCAAACTTCAGTCTTCCTTCGTTTAGTGCTTTCTAAACCAAATCCCTAAAAAGAACACATCGAGAAGTGTTATGGCCTAAAAAATTGTGATATTTGCAATAACCTATTTTCTTTTGTTGTTATAATGGTGGTATTTTTAGGCCTTTAGGCACAAAAATCTGGCCATCAGTAACTAACAAATCAAATATTTGGTCACATTTTGTGACGTCGAAGGTATATGTTTTTGCAATATATTTATCATTTTTTGGTTCGACAGGATTTTTCCCATCGGAAGGCCTCAATAATTTACAAATATATGGAGGTCCAGGCTTTAATTCTGCCACATTAACCTCCTCTTCGACATCTTCATAGATATGTCGAAGTCATGGTCACTGTCATTAGTATTTACGTAAGCGACCTTTTCTTTTTTATTAAATCGACTAGTTCTGGCTTTTTCATCTTTAAGCCTTTCGACTTGTCGAACTCGGTCGGCCAATTGGGCCATATCTCTTAGGTGTAAAGAATCTAACTTTTTCCTAATAGAGTAATCTAGGCCACCAGCAGCCATTTCGACTAACTCATGTTCAGCTACTTGAGTAAAACATCTTGCTTTGATAAGTCTAAATCTATTGAGATAATCGTCAATAGAATCTGGCATTTTGCGTCGAACACTAGCCAATTCTTTAAGGCTAATCTTGCATTGGCCCATGTAGAATTGCTCATGAAACACTTTTTCTAACTGATTCCAATTAAACATGGAATGTGGGGGTAACGTAGTGAACCATGTGAAGGCATTTTTTGTTAAAGAATTTGGAAAATACTTCATTCTCAAATTCTCATTTTGCGCTATGTCACCAGCCTCAGTCAAATATTGTGCAATGTGTTCGACAGTAGATTCGCTGGTTTCTCCAACAAATTTTGTAAATTTAGGGATTTTCCATCCCCTAGGCAAATTTGTTTGTATCACATATTCCGACAGGGGAGATACAAAATTAGGTCTATGCAAGCCTAAGTTAAGACCATTTTGGGCTAAAATTGTTTCGACAAGATTTGCCAAATTATTTTGATTTCCAAAGTTGTTTTGCTGAACTTGTCTTATGACTTCGTCAGCGTTTTGATTCCTATTAACTAATACCATTTCAGGCACAGGTTCTTCGACAGCCATCATTTGTCTTTGATCAATAGGAACTACGTAGTTGGGCCTTTCGACAGGGAATTCAACAGGCCTAACATTCTAACTTGGAGAATTCGCTGGTTGTGCACTGGTGGAGTGCCAAAGAAATCAGCAATTCGACCCATTTGTGTTGCTAACATTTGGTAACTGTCATTTTTGTTTTGAAATAATGGGTTAAACACTGTATCAATTTGTTGTGTTAGCATATTAACCATATCGTGGTTGCTATCATCCATTTGTTTCCTTAATGCCAACAGAGATGATGTAGTTATCGACGGCTGTGCATTTCGACTATAAATATTTTTCGGGGAATTATGTATAGGCGAAAAGCTTGAGGCTAAGTTTTCGGCATACGTAGATGCATTTGTTTGAAGCCCTACCATCATGGCTGTTGGCATGCCATATGGATAATTTCTGCCATTCATGGGGAAATTTAACGGCATATTTTCGATCACGGAATTGGCCATTAAGGGACCAGTCGAATTTAAATTTGGTGGTACAGGGACCATCATAATCGACACTGGGTTAATGGTAGGAGCGATTATAGCAGTTACACCCATAACTGTCGAAGAAGGCAGTGGAGTGGTTTTTCCCGCTATGGTTAGTGAAGGAACTGGAGCAGTTACTCCTGGGGAAGATACAGGGGCGGTTACTCCTGAAGTACTTGCAGCGTTGGTATCATTAACTGACGCTTGGGAATGTGCATTTGATGTAGAAGCAGTATTCATATTAGAACGTGTCATTTCAGTAAGGCGCCTACCACTTCTTAAACGCATGCAAAGTATAAAATACTGGTTTTCTGTTTGATAACAAACCCAGAATTGTTTAGTAAAAACTTTTAAAATTTTAGCACAAATGTCCCACTGGGCGTGCCAATTTGTTTACCGTGATTTTTGGTAAACACCGCTAGTTACACACACGTGTTGCTTGCGAAATCAACTAGAAACATCTCAGAACATTTGTGGTAAAGTCTTTTACTACAAATTTTTAATGTTTGCGGTTTGTTTAAAAATGATGATGATAACCGTAAACAGTGAAACGAAAACAAGCAAAAAAATGAAGAACAGAATGGAAAAGGATTTAAGTTAAGTTCGAAAAAGAAAATGAAAGTAAGTGCAGAAACTTAAATGCAGAGTAAAGTGCAGGAATCTTAAATGAATGTAAAAGACATTGCATTGAATTGAAAGGTTTGGTTCGCAGATTCATACATTCGTTCTTGATGACTCATTTTCTCTGTTGCGGAAGTATGAGTTTTTTCAGAACTTGTGTAGAAATGAAATTGCGACCCTTAACTCTACGAGAGAACTCCTATTTATAATAAAAGAGTAAAACAATAACCGCCCAGCAGTTTTCTAAATAAAATAATTGCTATTTCGACTAGATAACTGTTTCATCTTTCGACCAAATTGCTATTGCTCCCTTCGACAGCGCTCTTTGACTTGGCCTGCTACCCGGCTAACATTCTTCTTTCTGTCGAAATATTGGCGTCAGCTTTCTAATTTTCACTAAGTTAAGAACTAAGTTGATTCTTCTTGGCTACCACTTCCTGGTGTCGAAATATTGATCTTTCTTCTTGAATTTGCTAAGTCAAACCTTGTTGACTGCATTTAATTTTAGCCTGTCGAAAATGCAGGCTAACACCTACGCTAAAAGCAGCGCGTCAGCTGATGTTAGGGCGTGTCTATGCTGGGACCACCAAATTTTGTGTATATATATTCCTTTTATTAAGTACACGTGTCCTTTAGGGCACACTAGAGGACAATGAATTACACTTTTAAGGTTTTTGTTGGATTCCACAACTCTAGGACTATTTAAGACAAGAGGACAATGAATTACACTTTTAAGGTTTTTGTTGGATTCCACAACTCTAGGACTATTTAAGACAGTTGTATTTCTTCTTTATAGAGGCTGGTCTGAATAGAGAAAAGTTAGACATAACTTTCTTGAAGCCATTTTCGTTTTCCAGCAAACATATTCACTAAAAAGGAAATTCTGCACATCTGTGCTGGGATCAGTGCTGCAGCACTACTGAAGCTGTCATTTTTGAAGTTTTTCTGCTCAAAGGAAGTTGTCCTCTCTTCTTGTGTTGTCGCATTTGGAGCTTAGACAGTATATTTCTCTTTTTGCTATTCTACTCTTTTGTAATTTCAGTGTTATGCCATTAGATTCGGCATCTATGTTTTCCTTCATGTATTTGTTGCTCATTATGAGCTAAACCCTTTGTAGTTGGAATGCTATTAGCTATGTAATAGATTTTTAATTGTTTTAATGGGAAGTTGATGTTTTAGTATCTTTAAACCTTGTGTGTTAATTTTTCCAATTTCGTTTTAGGAAAGGCCAACTAAAATAAATACTTGTTTATGAATATTGAAAGAGTTTGTAAGCTTACTTCAAGGATTAATATGAATAGTAATTATTAAATGACACTTTAATAATTTTTGTTTAAATCTAGACATAGGAGAACAAAATTCCTAGGGTGAACTATGGGTGCATAATAGCCAAGGGTGAACTTAATTGGAGCTTAGACATAAGTGTTTTTAATGAAGTCCTGTAGAAAACTGACTGAAAAGCACGTACTGATGCTACAGGAACCCGATTCCACAGCATCAAATTTAACATTAAACCATTATTGAGAAGTTGCATAGTGAAAGGCATTCCAACTTGCTCTTAATCTGCATTTCCACCAATCCTTTACTATTATTACTCTGGATTATAATGATGGTTACAAAAGCTTGTTTTATTTAATTTTGCTTCACTAATTTGTTAGCCAAATTAAGCATATATTAAGCTTCAATCCTCGTGGAAACAATCTCTATTTATCACTTTAATACTTGTTGGACTGTGTATACTTGCACATTAATTTACACAACACATGGCTCCAATGTGTCATCTTGCTTCTTCTTCAGCTTCAAGTTGTCTGCAAGAAGAGTATCTAAATTCTTAAGCTCGGATTGTTCATGCAAGAGGTCACTCTCAAGCCAATTTATAAAGGAATCGAGTTGTTTACCTTCTTCTCGAGCCTAGGCATCGGCCTCCTACTCCAGCAGATTGGTGCCTAGGTCGGCCACCATATCCAGCAAGGTGAAGGAATTCTGACAGAGAGTCTCATAGTTGACCTCTTCAAAGTCGGTAATAATGGCCTTTAGGGTGCTCCTCGACCTGCTCTTGTTCTTCTAATGTTTTTACTTCTTATTCCTCTACTGCTTCGGGGCCTCGGATCGGCGCTTCACGCTCGACGCGGTTATTCCACTCGTTTGAACTTGATGGAGTGCTTGGGGCACAATACTAGACAGAGGTCAGACACCAGAATATGCATCGGTCACCCCGGGTCCTTGAGGATCTCCATGTACATCAACATCATGGATCAACGTTTGTCGGGGTGTGGCCGGTGTGTTGGGAGAAGCCACTCTGCCAGCCGACTTCTTCAGGTGTTGAATAAAACTTAGGGGAGCCATAGCCTCTCCAAAAAGAGAACAGTCATATCAAGATACAATGTGAAGGTCCTATGAATCTATTTTGCGATAATAAATTGGCTATCAGTATTGCTCATAATCCTGTTCAACATGTGTTAACACCCAAAAATAAATTAAGTCGTAGGCCGAGGGCTGAGAGATGGAATCAAGAGGAGACCAGGACACAGAGGCAAATCACCTGACAATTTATAGAAGATATTTTCCGAAGGAACAATCTTAAAGGAGGGGCTCGAGGCAAAAGATAATACAAACACCCCGAGGGGTGACTGAGCCCGAGGGATGATGTACAAGGCTGAGGCAAAGCAAGTCTTACCTTATAGAGTGCCACGGCCACAAAGGCTCGGATAAGCCTAAGTTTGATGGCTGCAAGCTGAGGACAAGGATCAACCGAGGGGGGAATGGCCGAGGTAAAGAGGACTTGCTTGCGAGGCAAGGAAGGGCACGTGGACAGAAGCCTCGAGGAAGGGCACGTTGAAGATTGAGCGAAGAAGAGAAGCCTCGAGGAACTGAGCGAAGCAGTTTTTAACACCCCATTAACCATGCTAGTGGGATTGTGGGTAGTGGCTCTGATTTCTTAGAGCTAGGAGCGAGATTAGGCGTTGATCTTCAGTTGATCCAACGGTGGGCAAATGTTGGCTCGCTTAGTGGCTGATGAGGGTCTATGTATATATATATATATATATATATATATATATATATATATATATATATATATATATATATATATATATATATATATATATATATAGAAGAGTAACTTATACAAAACACACACAATTAATCAATACAAAACTTATTTTTCTCGCAATTTATCTTCATCGCACTTTACTTTACTTTACTTTTATGCATTAGCTAATAGATAATCCAATCCTCGCGTCCCCTCTACCCAACTTGAAAGCTTTGGAGGAGTTAGGAAACCCACAGTTGGGGAGCAGAGTTCCCTCCTCAACGCAATCGCTCGAAGAACAGAGGAATCAAAGACTGTCCAAACCCCTGGCCCAATCCACGGCTAGGACCTAAGAGTTTGACGACAACAAAAACTGGCACGCCCGGTGGGATAGGCACGGGTGAACAAACTATCAAGTTTGATTCGCCTGGACTGGATTAGTGTTGGCATATGCACTTGCGCTCCGGCAGAATCATAAGTATGGAGCCACATTCGGCGTCAAAAAAGGGAACTGCCTCCAAGGCTAAGGTCACGGAGCCAATAAGTGTCTCGGGGAACACCACCTTAACGATTACTGCTGATTCGAATGAACCACCTCACCAAGATGAGGAGCCTGTGGTCATGATCGGCCACGTCATTCATTCGGCAACAATTTGACATGGGGATACATGACATAATGTACCAAGTGTCCCAACAATAGGCTGACATAGTAAAACTTATGGTGCTCAACGAGGTGCAATAAGCCAAGGAATTAGAACAGAGGCGCGCTACGCAAGCTAGTAGCACCATAAACCCTTCTTTCCCCGACCAATCACAAGGAGGACAACCTAACTCTCTGGGAGGCATGCATCAGACCTCACCATACACCAACTCAAATGGGGAACATGCAACACTGTCCACCAAGTGGGAGCATTTTTGGGCATCAGCAGGCATTCTCTCATCAGGTAAATCCTACTCCTTTAATTCCTCAGCCTGGTACTTTTGCCACTGCCAACACTAGGTGGCAGTTTATGGCGAATGTTACTAACACGGCTTCTCTTCAGTAGGGACAAGTGCAATTGGCCAGAAGGCCGCCCAAAGTCGTGGGCTTGATGGGTCTGCCGCAAGGATCATCCTATGGATGCTCTACTGCGGCTAACTATCTGGCCTACGCAGGGGGGAAGCCTTCACTCCGGAATCTGGGATTGGCAGGTGATAACTCTTATTTATAAGCGTTGTTTATGTTCTTTAGGCTCAAATCAACGTGAGTTCTTAAGTAATATTGTTGTTTAATTAAGTAAATATATGTTGTTTAATGTAAAAGAGGATTAGAACTAATTAGTGATCATTTGGCACTTTGGTGCCCCTTGTTGTATTTTAACTTGTTTGTTCAGTATGCTAACGCATCAGACGTTATAGCGTTGCGTTCTGCAGCTGATGAGAGAGAAAACGAAAAAGCAGCTCCTGCTGCGTGTCAAATCAATGCAGAGTAGTTCAGAACTTTTCCTGCAGCAGCCACCCACCTTTTACTTTATGGGACACTTGTCTATTTTGTATTGGAGGATGAAAATAGTTGGTGGGATGGCTTGCCACCCTTTTTAGGAGATATTTTCTTTATATAGAAGTCTCAACCTTCTTCTTCTTCATCATGGGGTTGCTAGTCTGAAGAGAGCAGAGTTAGAAATAACTCTCTTGCATTCCATTTTCATTCCAAGCTCCATATTCACAATTAAAAATAGAAATTCTGCAGTGCTGTGTGCGACGCTGTAGCATCAGGCGATTCTGTGAGCGATGTTGTAGCATCACGAGGGTTGTCATCACTTGGAGTATTTTCTTTCTCTTTGTGATTTCGGTTTATGGCTTTAGGTATCACCATTAAGCTTTATTTCTTGTGCTTGTTGCTCATCATGAGCTGAATCTCTTGTAGTTGGATGCTTGTAGTTATGTAATGATATTTTAATAGTTTTAATGTAATGTTTGATGTTTGTATTTTAACCCTTGCATGAAACTTCTTCCAATACTTATTTTAGAATTGATCAGCTAAATATAAGTACATTTATAGGTTCAGGCATGGTCTATAAATAGAACTCAAGGATTAATGTGGGTGAGTGGTTGTTTTAAGGACACTTAGAACAACCCATGCTTAAACCTAGACATAGGAAAGCATAGTTCATAGGGTGAATACTGTGGGAGCTTAATATACAGGGGTGAACCTATTTAGAGCTTAGACATAAGCCCTTGTAATGAAACCCTGACGTTAGTGACCGAAAAACACACATCAAACGCTACAGCACACATCAAACGCTATAGCACGACAGAGCCCGAGGGGCCAGTTACGGAAGGAATGTTGTTTGAAAAACCCACGGAAGACATGACCAGACAGTTGAAGACCCTCTATATTAAAGCCCACCTGAATGAGAAACTATTTAACCGGGTCTTCGTGGATGGCGGAGCTGTTTTAAACATCATGTCGTTGACAACAATGAAAAAGCTAAGAAAGAATGCTGAGGATCTCATCCCTACGACCATGACCATGACCACCTTCATGGGCCACCCATCTCATGCTTTGGGGGTGCTGGTAGCCGATGTAACGGTTGGGTCGAAGGTGACTCGTTCAGATTTCTTTGTCATCAAGGTGACACCCTCCTATGTTGTACTTCTAGGTAGAGATTGGATCCACACTAGTGAATGTGTTCCCTCCACTCTACATCAGAAATTGATGATACGGATAGGTGATAAGGCGGAGATAGTCAAGGCTGACCCCAATCCATTCGCTGTCGAGGTAAATATGTTCGAGGTTGTTTTCTATTCCCCTTACTTGTGCCCTATATCTATTCCAGGAAACAACGAGGAAGGGGGTATTGAGTCATGTGATTGGACAAAGAAGGGCTTTGAACTCAAAATGTTGGCCAACCCACGACCTAACACTGAGAGCAATGATTAGTCTCCCACCAGAAGTGCAGAGCCCGTTGGATCAATTGCACCTGTTTCAGGTTGAATCCAGCATTGATGGGGTTATGTTTGGTGCAATACACGAAGAGGATGGGCTACCAAAACACCCATGTCAGAGGATTTTGGATTACTCCGAGAGGACAGGATGTTGGCCGAACCTCCTCACATAGAGCCCATCCGGAGAAGAGTACCCACATTTGAAGCTCAAGACCCTCTAGTGGAAGTAAACTTGGGGAACGAAGATGAACCAAGAATGACCAGGGTTGGTGGCAAGTTGCAACGACAGCAACGAGACCAGGCGGTGGCTTTGATCAAAGAGTATCGCGACTACTTTTTGTGGGATTACCATGAGATGCCGGGTCTCGACAGGACACTGGTAGAACATAGGCTTCCCATCAAGGACGGTTGCAAACCCAACCACTGAGGAGATTCAACCCCCGGCTGATGCCCCAAATAAAAGTTGTGGTGGAGAGATTGCTGAAAGCAGGGTTCATAAGAACTGTCAGGTACGTAGAGTGGATGTCTAATATAGTCCTCGTGATCAAGAAGAATGGCCAAGTGAGGGTATGTATCGATTACAGAGACCTAAACTTAGCCACTCCGAAAGATGAGTATGGTATGCCTGTGGCCGACATGTTGGTCGACGCCACGGCTAACAATGTCATCTTAACATTTATGGATGGTTATTCTGGCTATAACCAGATATATGGGGCCGAGGCTGATACCCATAAGACTGCCTTCAGGTGCCCCGGTGCCTTAGGCATCTATGAGTGCTTGGTAATGCCTTTCGGCCTCAAAAGCGCAGGGGCCACATATCAAAGGGCGATGAACACCATTTTCCATGATCTGATTGGTAAAAGCATGGAGGTATATATTGATGATGTGGTAGTCAAGTCCAAGACCTTCGAGGCGCATCCGTAAAGCTTGAACAGGCTCTCAAACAGATGAGACTCCACAATCTCAAAATGAACCCCGCTAAATGTGCTTTTGGCGTATCTGCAAGAAATATTTTGGGCTTTCTAGTGCACAATCAAGGCATTGAAGTAGACAAAAACAAGGCTTGAGCCATCTTAGAGGCCAGACCTCCTAGAACAAAGAAGGAGTTGCAGAGTTTGCTTGGCAAAATCAACTTCCTGAGGAGATTTATTGGGAAGATGAAGGCTTAATTTCTCACCCCTATTGAGGATAAAGAGCACGGAAGAGATGGTCTGGGGAACCAAACAACAGGAGGCCTTTGATCAAATCAAGGCTGCCTCTGTTTGCTGGTTGTTTGCTGGCTCAAGATGACGATAATGGGGCTGAACGAGCTATATATTATCTCAGTAGGATCCTCAATGATGCCGAAACTAGATATTCTCCTATTGAGAAACTTTGTTTATCGTTGTTCAATGCTTGTACTAAACTTAAATATTACCTATTACCTAAGGAAGTTTTGGTTGTGTGCAAAGTAGACATCATTCGATACCTTCTTAATAAGCCTGTCTTGCAGGGAAGACTTGTAAAGTCGCCATTAAATTGAATGCATTCGCTTTAACTTACGTACCTCGGGGGGCCATCAAGGGTCAAGCCTTGACTGACTTTGTAGCCCAACACCCATGCGTGGAGGCGTGTGAATTACTCACCGAACCTATCAACTACTTAGGGTTAAAACCTTGGACCCTCGTGTTTGATGGATCAAGCACCCAAACAGGGGCAGGCATCGGTGTAGTGATCACTAGCCCCAACGGCAGGACATGGAAGTTCATGTGCAGGCCGAATATGAAGCCTTGATTATGAGACTTGATATCTTGGCCTCCATGAAGGCCTGGTACGTAGAGATAAAAGGAGATTCCCAACTGGTGATCAAACAAATCACTGGGGAATGCAAGTGTGACAACGCAAAGCTCAGGCAGCTACGATCCTCGGCTCATAACCTGTTAAAGTTGTTTGCCGACGTCGTGATCATATACGTCCCCAGAGACGAGAATCAAGAAGCGAATGACTTGGCCTAACACGCCTCAGGGTATAAGGAGTTGGTGACCGAGGTGCTGCCGCAAGACGTCGTGGTACCGGCTGAAGTCGATCCCGCTGATATTTGGATCAGGGTGTTGTCAGAATACCTCCGTAACCCAACGGCTAACGCTGACTTCAAGGTCAAGCAGAGGGCCCTCAAATACATCATGATAGGGAATGAGCTCAACAAGAGAAGTGCCAATGGGGTATTGTTGCGATGCCTCAAGAGGAAGGATGCTTATATGGTGATGGCTGAAGTGCACGAGGGAATATGTGGCTCCCACGGGTCTGGTCACTTCATGAAGTGGCTTATCTATAGGCACAGATACTGTTGGCCGACGATCACGGCAGACTGTTTCCAATTTGCGAAAGGTTGTGAAGCATGTCAGCTACATGGGCCGATCCAAAGAGTACCTGCAGACGAGCTCCATCCCGTTGTCAAACCCTGGTCGTTCATAGGGTGGGCCATGGACCTGATTGGCAAGATATACCCTCTGAGCTCAAAGGACCATAGCTTCATTATCGTAGCCACTGATTACTTCAGTAAATGAGTGGAAACCGTACCCCTAAGGAGTGTTAACCAAGCCGCAGTGATCAAGTTTATAGAGAACCAATTCATATATAGGTTTGGGATCCCCGAAACCATCACAGCCGATCAGGGCACAATGTTCACGGGGGAACAAGTGATGGCCTTTTCCCAAGAGTATGGCATCAAGATGAGACACTCGTCGCCTTACTATGCCCAGGCTAATGGACAAGCCGAGGCTACTAATAAAATCATCATCGAGCTCATCAAGAAAAACATAGAGGATAAGCCTCGACTGTGGCATGACACCCTTAATGAGGTCCTATGGGCCATAAGGAATTCCAAAGCGACCGCCACAGGGGCAACTCCCTATCGTTTGCTATATGGTCAGGATGTCGTGCTACCACTTGAGATTAGTGTAGCTTCGCTACGAGTGGCTCGGCAGCACTCTCTTAGCATGGATGAGTACCAACAGGCCATGCTGATGGAGTTGGACTCAGTTGATGACGATAGACTAACTGCCCTCAACAGGATAGAGGTAAATAAAGCCAAGACAGCCTGCGCCTACAACAAACATGTCAGGCCAAAAAGGTTTGTTGAAGGCGACCTTGTTTGGAAAACTATTCTGCCACTTGGAAGGAAGTATCCCAAGTTTGGCAAGTGGTCCCCGAATTGGGATGGGCCCTATATCATAAGTGAAGTATTCAACGAAGGAGCGTACCGTCTTATTACGTTAGACGGAGAAGAGTTCAAAACAAAAATCAACGACAAATATCTTAAATCATATTATCCTACTCTATGGGAAAGTATGCAAGGAAAGGAAGATTGGTAGATGGAAGTGAGAATTGTCAGGGTGGAACGCACATACCGGCGACCTAGTAAGAGAATTTCAATTTTCACAATGGCACCCCACATACCGGCGGCCTCGTAAAACAGAAAACCTTTCAATTATGATCCGCTAAAACCTTATCGGCCACAGTCCCCGCAACAACCTCCGCGATAATCTCATTTGCTACAGCTTCCGAAATGGTAGCATCTGATGCAGCCACATCTGCTTCTGCAGCTGCAGCCTCACCTAGCACCTCCAGGATCCCAGAGGGGAGATCTGTTAGCGGGCATGCCTCTGATGCTGGCCCCCCCACTTCATTGTCAGCGTCGATCCCGTGGCTTACGACTGCCTCAGTTGTAAGGGCGTTTCCAGAAGGTGAAGGTTCTGGAAAGGGGAGTTGCTTACCTGCCTCAGCCTCGTCATCTGTCTGAGCTAAAGGTAACTCCTCGATCCCCAGAACTGATGGGGCGAGGGCTTGCTCGAAGGATGTCCGCAGGGCACCCCATCCATTGACTACTTGCATAATAGCCTCACGGCTCTTGTCAAGATCGGCTTCCAAGCCAGTTCGTTGTGGGAGTAGGAGTGCGAGGTGTGGATCTAGCGCAGAGTTACGAAGGAAAAGCTAGACAATGTCAGAAGTGATGTTCGAAAGTCTATTGGCGGTTGCAGAATGCTGAAGAGTGAGTGAGGCCAACTCAAGCTGAAGGGAGGCTATCTGGTCTTCAATAGTTTGCACCCTACAGGCAATCTTCTCCTTCTTGGCCAACGTGGCACGTTTTCTCTGATCCAGGGAAACAAAGGTGGGCCGATACCCAGCCTTTTCAGCCTGAAGAGATTCCAATTATTGCAAAGAAGATTGGGCTCGATCCTGGGAAGTCTTGGCTCGGCCATATAAACTCGAAATGTCCACGAGCTGCAATGCTATCTCCCTCAACTCCTCTTTCTTAACAGAGGGAACGTCAGAGGAACTGGAAAGCCAGAACAGTGAAGCCCTGAGATTAGCTACCTGGTTAGGATCAGTGGGAATTTCCCCAGCCAAGGCAGCCTCCAACCGACTGAGATCTGCATCCGTAGGGGAGGCATCCACCATTGGAACATCTAGGCTAAGGAAATAGCATTCCAACTCCTTCTCAGTGACATCCAGGGTGGCAAGAGCCTCGGGCTGGTGAGAGATGGTGGGGTTGCTCTCCTCAAGAGAAGAGGGATCAGCCACAACGGCATCATGAGGAAATCCCTGCAAAAGGTAACTATAAGAAAGGACGTTGATAGCCATAAACAAAGTACAAAGGTTAAAGGGGGAGACTTACAGAGCCTGAACTTTGGCTATTACGGGTTTCAGCCTGAGAGGGTGGAGGTGATTCTACTGAAGAGCGGAACCTCTGCGGGAGTGCCCAAGAGTTAAAAAGAGACAGGTAAATGACAAAACGCGCAATTCATTAAGAGAGAAAACCTACCCGCAGCCGCTTAAAAGGAGGGGAGTGTTCCCCAGTGGTATGATTGGCAGGAGGAGGTGAAGCTGGATTAAGCAGGTCTCGAGTTCTTTTACGGTGAATGAGCGGAACATCGTCGTCGTCATCTTCGTCTTCATCATCATCTAAGGTAACTACCTCGGGCATTTGGGCTACACAGGGATGATGTTATGTCAAGTTGTACCAATAGAATGAAGGAAGTGACAAAACAAAAGCCAAAAGACCTACTGGTGGTAGTAGAGGGTTGCCCAATGGACTTCAGGCGAGGTGAAGAGCGATGAGAGGAAAGACTGGAAAGCAATGGTCATTTTTTCTTCCCTGCCTCTGTTGGTTTAGCCACTGAATCGACAGCCGTGGGAGGTGGTGGACTCGCACTGGCAGCCATCGAAGTAGGCTAAGCGGAGAGGGAAGAGAGATTCACGGACAAGCGACCACCAGGAAGTATAGCTGCTAGTCTGACCAACAGGGCGGTGATAGGTACCCCAAGAGAAAGATAGGAACCTTGCTTCCTGGTCCGCCAGAAGTCTGGTAAGATCGGTAAGGAGAATCTTTCCTCGGTGGCGCTGCACAGCCAAAGACTCATGAGGGACCAGAACATGGTGACCAACGCCAAACTGCCTGGCGACGAAGTTTGTGTGGTAAGGTTCCAAGGTAAGAGGGTTGGTATTGGAGGAGAGCTTCGCACCAGCGATCAAATCTCGAGCCATAAGAACACGGCTCCAATGAATAACCATATCATAGTGGTCACCGGAGGAGGGGTCCAAATCCTGGGGGGTGAAGATCCATTGGGGGCCGAGACCCTTCTCCACAGACGGACACCAGCAAAAACAATTGGGGTCTATGTACAGCAAGACTCGAAGCACCTCCACAGGCAAACTGGGGGTGGCAGCAAGAGCACACCCCAGGACCTCCGAGGAATCTGTAGACATGTTAGGAGCAAAATTGGGAAAGTAGAGTTGCGCCCAAAGTTGCAAAAACCAAAAGGGACCCTCGGCTTTGGAATAGGAGCCCTTGTCCTCGACTTGCCTTAGAAAGCTGTCCATTCTTTTATAAAGGAGAGCCTTTTTTTCCTTGACGACACCAAATGACTTGGTGCTGTAGAAGAACTTGTTGAAGAAGTACATGAGGAAGGCATGATGTTCCTCGTCGGTGATCGGGCCGGAGGATTTGGCGTTCTTAGCCATGATGTTGTAGAAGGCCGAAGCATAGGTACGTATACGTGGGGTCAACGCCCAGGAAATCAAGGTCGGCGTGGACTTCAATGCCGCCGCCGGGAAGCCCTAGGATGGCGGCCACATCTAGTAAAGTGGGGGTCAGGATGCCCTATGGGAATACGAAGGCGTTCAGAGTAGTCGACCAGAAGGACATTAGAGGGAACAGGAGATTAGCGTTGTGAGGAACCTCTTGGGTCGACACCATGATCATGTCGTAGATGCCCCCACGCCTTCCAGGTTTCCCCCTTTTGCTTGGCCAAGCGGGCCACCCAATCATTGTAATCGGATTTGCTTTTCGGTCATCCCCGGAGATCATGAAACTTGGCCTCAACGTTGAACCAGGAGGTCTTTAGAAGGAGATTGCAGGAGCTGAAACGTTGTTTAAAGACCTCGAAACTGTGGTCGGCGATGGTGGTGAAAATGGACGAAGAAGCACCCTGAAGAGAAGGGGTAACAGAGGAAGAAGCGAGTTGTTTGGCTGTCATGGCTGACAAAATATGGTCTGAGAAGAAAGGGGGAGGCAGAGGTTTCTCTCAAAGCGTAGGGAAGAGTGAGTGTGCAAAGAACCGTGTACAATAGGCATGATGGCCATTTATAGTCTTGGGGAGGTAACCGGCGCGACCTCGGGAACCGCTGCACTGCCTTTTTTGATTGGCACAAAGCAAACCGTCAAGTGTCACATAATGGCAGCTAGCCGCCTCAATCGTCACATCAGATCATATCAGGGGTTTTTGTCCCATCAGTCACACCCACGCGGTCGTGCGACAGCACAAAAAGGGGGGCAATTAGTAACACCCAAAAATAAATTAAGTCGTAGACCGAGGGATGAGAGATGGAATCAAGAGGAGATCAGGACACCGAGGCAAATCACCTGACAATTTATAGAAGATATTTTCCGAAGGAACAATCTTAAAAGAAGGGCTCGAGGCAAAAGATAATATAAACACCCCTAGGGGTGATTGAGCCCGAGGGATAATGTACAAGGCTGAGGCAAAGCAAGTCTTAACTTATAGAGTGCCACGGCAACAAAGGCTCGGATAAGTCTAAATTTGATGGCTGCAGGCCGAGGACAAGGATCAGCCGAGGAGGGAGTGGACAGAACCTGGACAAGGATCAGCCAAGGAAGGGCACGTGGACAGAACGTGGGAGCAGTTGAAGATTGAGCGAAGAAGAGAAGCCTCGAGGAACGGAGCGAAGAGGTTTTTAACACCCCACTAACCGTGCTCGTGGGATCGTGGGTAGTGGCTCCGATTTATTAGGGCTAGGAGTGAGATTAGGCGTTGATCTTCAATTGATCCAACGATAGGCAAATGTTGGCTCGCTTAGTGGCTGACGAGGGTCTATGTATATATAGAGAGAAGTGTAACTTGTACAAAACACACACAATCAATCAATACAAAACTTATCTTTCTCGCAATTTATCTCCATCGCACTTTACTTTACTTTACTTTTATGCATTAGCTAATAGATAATCCAATCCTCGCACCCCCTCTACCCAACCTGACACTCTTTGGAGGAGTTAGGAAACCCACAGTTGGGGAGCAGAGTTCCCTCCTCAACGCAAGGCATTAGTAACGAAGCTATGTGTTTTTCCTTCAAAAGTAACCCCCTAAGTCACTCACATACTCGGTGAAAATAGTGGATTCATCATCGATCTTAAAATGGATTTAGTGGAATGGGAGGCAGTGGAATCCGATGGTCATGTGTACTTTAAGCAACAATAGCTAGTCGTGGATAAAATATAACACTTAAAAGTATACATAATATGTAGAACAAACTTACACAATGTTAAGTCAATTCAAAACATCATACAAGTACTTTTTTTTTGACTCAAACGTCATACAAGTACTTAACTACTCAAAGTAGTGGAAATAAAGTATATGTCTAGTACACTTGGATTCTTAAAACAACAAAGTAAGTGAACTACACTATAATGTTTCCATCGAACACAGACATCACATATTTCCAAACCACTCAAATTTTTGGCTGATTTTTCTTATCTGAAACAAAACATGAGGGGGTGAGAAAATAATCTCAATGAGTCTTTAAAAGGCACAACTCAATCAGATCGATGTGTTCATTTCAAAACTCTTTCCATCGGGTCCTTTTCGCTTCGGGCTGAAAAACTGGGTTGTCGAATTCGGTCTTATAAAATATAATAGGACCCTAGCCAACCAATATTTGTGGCACACTTAGCCAAATCCCATGAATCACACATTCTAGACTCATGGAAAAAAAATCATTTTTCATTGACATACATAAGCACAATGACACGGTTAATGGACCAATTTTAATCATACAACCAGGTGTTTTTAAAGAGTAATCATAAACTATTGTAAAAAAAAAAAAGAGTAATCATAAACATATAGATTCTTATTTCAAAATATGGATTTAGAATGAAGAAAACACATAAAAATAAGTCAAAAAGAAGCCTGGGTTGCCTAGCGAGCCACTACTGGTCGCCTGGCGATGCCTGTCACAATAGGGTCCCATAATTTTGCATTTTTCTTCCTTCTACACAAATCCTTCCACCCCAAACCCTTCTTTTCACTGAAAACATCAACTTCAAACCCAATAACACCACATTACGTAAATCATTCCAAAACATGAATCAAATTAAGCCTGCATCAACAAAACTTACTTCAAAATCAGTCACAACGATTTAAATGCATTGTTCCCATCCAGACCGGCCGGCATATACTTCCGCTCGGCTACGAAAGGACCCCCCTGATGACTTACCGATCGGCCCAAAATATTTCGCCTACACCTCTCTCAGAAAGGAATGAAGCGTGATCATAGGAATCAGAGAGAAATATCCCCGATTTCTCTCCATCAGCCTGTAACGGTCAACTCGACCATAATGTGTATTTATCATCATTTAATACCCATTGTACTATAAATATATGCCCTCTGAGGCCAATAAACAGATCCCACATTCATTTCTCTCATTCAATATTTGTTCTTTACATTCCACGCAGAGAACACAACATAACTCGTGTTCGGTCCTTTCTCATCCATAGAAACTGGTTGTAACATTGGCGCCTACCGTGGGGCCTGGGTAAAACTCATCCCTGGCCACACTGTTCGATGGACATTCTTTTTTCATTTGACCTCCTCTCTGTCAGCGATGGTTCGATGGAAGGCCTCACTTACATGTCATCACGTTGTTAGAGATGGAGACAAAATGTGACACAATTTGTTCATACACCATTCCTTCTAATAACACGAATATGCACACGGTCAAACACTGGATCAACAGTCCGAACTTATCACGTTCAAAGGGACACGATGTGCAACATCCGTATTACAATCAGGTATTAGTCTCGTTTTGTGATGACCACTTCATGAAGAATCGGAGTACGCTTCATGCCCAGAATTTATCTTTCGATGTTCTTCTCTATATTGGTTGACATGGCCATCAAAGATGTAAATTCAATGATTAATTAGTTGATGACTCAATGTTATTAGGGTTTTATATTTCATATCCCTTCTTCTTCCCTATACACCCATTTTAATGTAAATCCCCAAAATACCCCGAATTTTTAATAAAAAAACATTTTTTTCAAAAATTTCCGAAAATAGAGGCATTTTCGGAAAGCATTTTATTAAACTTTCCGGAATCACCTCGAAATGGGGTATTTCCAGAAGCCATTTTGACTTCCGGAAATACCTCATTTCGAGGTGTTTCCGGAAAGTTTAAAAAAATGCTTTCCGGAAATACCCTGTTTTGAGGTGTTTTCGGAAAGTTTAAAAAAATGCTTTTCGGAATTGCCAGTATTTCCGGAACCTTTTTCAAAAACCTTTTTTTTATTAAAAAATTAAAATTATTACGATAAATAATGATATTCGCTAAACTACGATAATATACGAAATACCATAAAAAATATACGAGTACAGTACAAATACCATAAAAAATACGGAAAAAAAATACAACTACAAGTCAATGTCACAATCAGCTAAAGCACACAATAGTCTCTCATATGCCTCAGCTGGAAGGCCCTCGAGTCCCATGACATAACGGATATGTCCAGCTATAGTCTGGAGCCTATCCTCCATGGTCCGTGGACCAATTTCCTCAGCTGCTGGGTCCTGATCTGGTACATGCTCTGGGGGTGGAGGCGGCGGCGGAGTGAGACGGGGAATGGACACCTCTAAGTACCATGGTAGGTAATCCTGGTCGCACTCACCCGACAGGAGAGTCCGTCTAGAAGTGTTCCTGAAAGTCCGCGTCGGGCCAGCGTAGAACAACCACTGCTGTAAAATGTCTGTTGTAGATGGACGTGAGGAACCAACCAAAAGAGGCGGGCGAGGGACCAACCAAAATAGCCTAACAAGAGTAACAAATAGCACCGTGCAGCATGATCAAGAAAGCCAGCCTCCATGTTAGCTCTGTATGCCTGCTCCAAAAAACTAAATCTGAAGTTCGGTCCCCTAGTGAACCGACACTCCTGCCAGCAAGAGTCGTGGTCTATACCCAGCAACTGCACTCCAGTTGCAATGGCATCAGCCTTAGTAAAATACAGCCCATGATCCAAAAATGTGCCGGTGAGCGGCAAGTGGAGCAACGCAGACACGTCGTCCAACGTCTCTGTCATCTCCCCGAACGGCATGTGGAATGAGCTGGTCTAAGAATGCCACCTCTCCACAAAAGACGATATCAGCTGGTGGTTGATGTTGTTGAGAGGTGTGATGTCAAGCTCCAACTGACGGGCCTGCTCTAGCCATCTGTGTATATGTGGGTGGTGCTGCTGAGGTCGAAACCTCGATACCTTCAAACCATGGGATGCCACCTTAACCTTCCCACGGTCCTGTATAAAAATAAAAAATATAAATTAAAACATATTAAATAAAAGTAATTAATTATTGGTTAAAAAAATAAATTAATTATTAAAAGTATTACATGTCCCAACTGTAGCCTGGAGACCACGTGGACATGAAAATGGTGCAACAAAACTTGCTAAGCAGCCTCAGCCTCCTCATACTGCTGAAATGCCTCAGCCTCATCATACTGCTGAGCAGGCTCAGGCTCATGTGATACTGCTGAGCAGGCTCGGGCTCATGATACTGCTGAGCTGGCTCAGCCTCCTGCTTGTGCTCACGGACACGCCTCTGACGCTCAGAAGCGTGACCAGCCCGCCTGGTGACCAGCCGAATCCTCGTCTTGGTGCTAGGAGCAAGAGGAGTCTGATCTGCATCTCCTAGTGCTGCTCCGGAAGACTCGCCTCGCTCTAATCGTCCTGCACGTCTTGCCATTAAAAAGCAAAAAAAAACAAATTAAAAAACTAAATTAAAAAAAAACAAAATTTCCGGAAATACCCCATTTTGAAGTGTTTCCGAAAATCCAAAAATTTTTCCTTCCGCATTTACCTTCTATGGGATGTTTCCGGAAAGTTTTAAACAATTGCATTTCGGAAATACCCCTGTTTCCGGAAAGTTTAAGGTGAAAAACTTACTTTTTCCAGAAATAAGTATAAATGAAGAAAGATTTCGTTATTAAAATGTTTCAAGGAGTATTTTTGTCCATTTAAAATATTTGGAGGGGGGTATACGGTATAATGGGGGTACAAAATATAAAACCCATGTTATTATTCATGATTGACTACGAAGAAACGTAAAGTGCTTTTCAATCAACATTTACGATTTGAACAAATTCATTGTCATCATATTAATTCAGTTGGCAATGCCTTTATGGTAGATAATTGTTTTGTGGGAAATAAAAATGTTCACCATGGTTTTACGCTTCATTGAAATACCAAGGCCAATCGTAACCTTTCTTGGTTCTAAACTCAATCTTTTGAATTACTATTATTTCAATTTGTGGTCACTTTCACGACCATGCCATTTAATCGCATTAAGACAATTAAATGTTTTTAAGACGTTTTGAATGATAGTTAAGTAGATGTTTTGAAACGTTATTCTATTTAACAACATCAAAGTAATTGGTTATATTCAAATGAGAGAGAAACGTTTTGAGACAGAAATGCTATTCAAGGCAATTAATCATATTTGGTGCAACAACTACGGTGAGCAGATTATAATCATATTGAAATTACTGATTACTGATCCTCTACTTTGAGTAAGTCTCAGGTGCCATTCAAATAGGAACTAGGCGAGCAAAAATGAAGAAGATTGGCAGATCGGAAATTAAGTTATCAACCGACAAAACGAAATGTGTCTTCGATACAGACAGATTTCTCGCAACCTTTCTTCAATAGTTTTGACATTGTATGTGCTGAAAGCAAAGTCCCGACAGGTAAAAACCGACAACGTCTCGACAGTACCCTCGGGCGAACCTCGTGGGAAAAAAAGCAAAGCCAACGCGCATGCCGCACCATGAGGAATCCTCTAAGGCAAAAAGCGAAGCCAATGAGCTCGCTGCAATGAAGTCAATGTGCTCATTGCTCCGGGAGGCATACATTAGTAGAATTCTCCTACAACAACAGTTACTACTCCAGCATTGGAAGGGCACCGTTTGAAGCACTTTATGGTAGAAAGTGTAGAACTCCGTTGTGTTGGTGGGAGATTGGTGAAGATAAGTTTTTGGGACCTGATATGGTTCGCGAGACTACTGAGAAGATCAAGTTAATTCGAGAAAGGATGAAGGTTGCTCAGAGTCGGCAAAAGAGCTATGCTGACAACCGAAGGAGGCCGTTGGAATTTGATGTTGGTGATCATGTATTCTTGAAGGTTTCTCCAACCATAGGCACCGGGAGAGCCTTGCGAGCGAAGAAGCTCAGTCCTCGATATGTTGGACCTTTCCAAATCATCGAGCGGATTGAGCCAGCTGCCTATCGTCTCGCATTGTCTCCGGCCCTATCAAATCTCCATGATGTGTTCCACGTGTCTCAGTTGAGGAAGTATGTTCCCGATCTGCATCAACCGTTGAGTGTTGATACAATTGACCTGCGACCGGACTTGTCATTTCAACCTTATCCTAGCCATATCTTAGAGCGCGGTATGAAGACTCTGCGTTCAAGGACAATTCCGATTGTAAAAGTAGTCTGGGACGGCTTTTCAGCCGAAGAGGCTACCTGGGAACTGGAAGAAGACTTGCGGACTCGATATCCATATCTCTTCCATTAAGGTATGTCTTGTTAATTTTGAGGACAAAATTTTTAAAAGTTGGGGTGATTGTAACATCCCTAAAATTTTTTAAAAAAATAACATTATAAGTGGATTTTATATAATTGCTAGTCGATGGAATTAATAATTCGCAATTCGGGATCGGTCGAGTCGAGAAATTTTGATGCCGAATGATTAAACGAAGAATTGTTGAAGTCTTAGCCTCATAACCAAAACTTAGATGGACCAAGGGCAGTTTGGTAAATTTACCACCACTAAACCCTCAGCCCTTTTACACCTCATCTAGCTGACTCATCCTCTCTTTTACCTTCAGCCACTTAGCCATTTCATCACAAATTCAGAAGAAAGAAAAAATTGAAGGATAGAGAGGGAGGGGTCGCAAGCTTGGAGGAGAGGAGAAAGGCTCCATCTGAAAATCTCCATTGCATGTAAGAACTCTCACTCTCATCTTACTCCAAATTCGATTCTCTTTCCATTGAACCCATTTTCAGCTTCTGATTCTTCTCCTATCTCTTGGTTCCATTTTCGGATTTGGGCCTTCAAGGTTGAAGACAATGGAATTCTGAGTTTGTGGTGGCTTGCATGTTGCTGTTTTGACGCTCAAGAGGAAGTGTTGGTGTTGATTTTCGAATTTGGAGAGGAGAGTCAGTCACTAACTTGAAGATTGCTGCTGTTTCAAACAACTCAGTAGAGCTAGTTGCTGTTTCGGTATTGTTGGTGCCCGTTGGTGATTGTTCGTGCATTTTAGTGTTCGGCCGTTTCACGCTTCGATCGTAGCTCCTAGCGAAATCGTTATCACGGTGAGTTCTACTCATGGATTAGGGAAATAAATTAAATGATTTGAACCTTTGGCATAATCTGATATTTTATTGAAAATGTGTCTTTGAAGCTAAATTCTGAGTGTTTGGAAAAATGGGCGTTTTACGGTTTTAAAATCCATAAACGAATTGAAATGATTTTGATGACAATTCTAAAATGAATATGTATTCTGGAATGCCTGGATATTTTGAGTTTCAGGAGTGATTGACATTAGGAATCGAATTGGGCAAAAGCGGAGAGCGAAAATGAGAAAAAACTGTGAAATCTGGGACTGTTGCAGGACGCACGAGTCGTGCGCCCCTGGGCACGGATCGTGCGCCTGCGTCTGATGCCTGAACGTGCGTGTAATACAGGACGCACGGGTCGTGCGCCCCTGGGCACGGACCGTGCATACCTTTCTGATAGGAATGGATTAATGAAGTGCTTCACGCACGGGTCGTGTGCCCCTGGGCACGGACCGTGCGTGAGGATCTGTCCCCGGTTTCCGTTTTCTCATTTCGTCGTTCCGTTTGATCCCGAACCTTTTCTAATCTCTTTCTCAATCATTTAAAAAGGAATTACCTTATTGAAAACCGTATTTTGAACTTATACAACTCATGATTTTGAAAAAGAGCTTCGAAAGCATATTTGATTGAAAAACCGAAACCCTAGTATACGTGTGGGCACACCGAATGATGGATTGACTAAATATATATAACTATATATGTCATTGTGTAGGATTATAACGCCGGATGTCTAACTATTGAATTCATCTAAAACGGGTTATAGATCGATACGGATATTGTTTATTCAATTATTATGTGAATGATCATTTGGTGATCGAAAAGATATAAATTATCTAACTCTCGAGAATTGATATGTATTGTCATATGTATCGCGTTGGGTGACGACCCGACAAGTAGCATACTAGGGAGGGTAGTCATGACCCCTTACCTAGGCCCTGTATACGTTTTGGCGTGGTCAATTCGTGGGTTATCGGGATTCGTAGTCGTTGTACAGCCGATTTATGCTAAACTAGAACCCTGGCATTATTCGGATAGAATTTCGAATTGGGGATTACCGTAGATATTGGGCATACTAGATTGTCTGGCATTATATCTCGGGGATTACCGTAGATATTGGGCAATCAAGTTGTCTGGCATTATATCTCGGGTTGTGTTAACTAAAGAAAACTTATTTGAGAACACGATTTGCTTGGCATTTCGATTTGTAGCTTATGATAGCTAATCATTTATATTGATAACGGTTTAATAAATTGAACCGAGTGTCGGTGAGGGGGCACGGTAGGACTCACTGAGATAATGTTATCTCACCCTATCCATATTTGTTGTTTTTCAGAGAAGCGGGGGAAAAGGAAGACTATTGTGCACGAGTAGTTGATATACTCTTAGAGGTGCTGAAGACTTAGTCACATTATCCTTTGTTCTTTTGTTGTTCTATCTGGTTGTGTAAACTTGTATTGGGTATGAGTTTTACGAACCGCTTTATGTTTTCTGCTTGGTTTGGACTCGGATATTGTATTCCGTTCGATATGGAACCGATGAACTTCTATTGTATGAAGTAATGTTATTTCCGATTTTGTGTTTATTTCGGAAAAAGTTTGTATGTCCAATACTTAAACAGGAACTGTGTCCTCTGAATTTCCGAAAACTGTGCATCTTCGGTCTCTCTACATATTAGAAATACCGGGGTGTTACATTGGTAGCCGAAGGACTACCACTCATTTTCTGGTGTATTGTTTGTAAACCCCTCCCATTTCCCCTTTCAGCTGAAATGTTAGTGTTTTGCATGTTCTCTCATTGTTGAGTACATGGTTAGGTGTCAAGTGAGTGGTGAAGTGGAAGAAATTAAGATTATTGCTAAAAGGCCCTTGTGGTGTGTGGTTTTCCTAAAATGTCCTAGTTTACTACTTCTATTCCTCATCTCACTTGTCAAAAACAGTTAATCAATTAACTTATCACTCATAAATACACATTTAACTAACATTTTAAATTATTTAAACATCCATTATCAATATTTAAAAATAATAATTTGGTTTCTAAGACTTGATGTATCACACGGAATTCACGGTCAGCTTCCAAATCCGAACTACTAATGCACTCCGTTAATGCAAGACACAAACTTCCCCTTCTTCCCCTGTACCCGATGCAACGCCGTTTTGAACCCCTACGCATAATGTGCACTCCGTTAATGCATTGCAGGCAACTTTCTGTTAGTTTCCCACATTCCTCAAATCAACATATGTTGCGATCTGGGTTTTTTTTTTTGGAAATGAAGAAGATATGTTTTTTTTGGAGAAGAAGATGAATAACTCCTAATTTAACTTGGGATTTGTTTAATTTATCCAATTCAGCATATTAAATTAAAAGAAAATGAAAATAATGATGTGACAAATCCAAATAGGACAGTTGTGTGCCAACTCAGCATCTCACTAACATAAGGATGGAAATGAAAATTTTGATATTTGTAGGAATTTATTTAAAACTAATTTTTTGCAAGGATTTAAAAGAATCCATATATTTGTTGGGACTAAAAACATATTTAAGCCAATATTAAAATTACTTAGAATTATACCTATTTATCAAAATATAAGGAAAACATGAAATTGTCAAAAAAAAAAAGGAAAAAATGAAAGAAGAGTATAATGAAATTATAAGATACTATAGATTACATATCAAAATCAAAATATTAAATATTTACATACAATAAAAAGGTCGACTAATAAAATCTTTAAATAAAAACAGCTAATTATTAATCACAATTTTAGACGGATATATAAGATATAATATATTATTAAATTTTTTTTTGATAGGCAATGTTAGTGGGGTGGGGGAAATGTTAGTTTACGGGGGTTGAACCCGGGACCTCCTTCTTGCACGCTTTTTGGTGCACTCCTTCGGTATCCCTTAGCTCGTCAGCTGAGCTACCTACTTGGGATATATCGACACCAAGTGTCAAACTTAGCGGCTTACATAAACTAATAACTTCGCGTATAGAATGAAATTTATCAATCCGAGCGTTAAATAATGTGCATGATATTATCTTTGAGATCATATATACCAAATTACATAAAAGTCCGAAATTTTTTGACAGTCCATCGGACTACTTTATTTCAATGGCTAATATTTTATTTAAAAGATAAGCAAATGCCTGTTGTTAAATAATACACCTATCGGTATCCAAATTTTTTGAAATTTGATATACATGATCACAAGGGTATATAATGTTATTCAACGGTCGGATTGATAAATTTCATTGTCTATATGAAGTTATTAATTAGTGTTAGTCACTAAATTTGACACCTGGTGTCAATATATCCCGACTCATTATTTAATATTCACACACACATATAAAATCACGTATACATTGAGAAAAATATACTTTCAACATAGTGATTTTTTTTGGGTAAACCCGGGTATCCACCGCACGGACAGTAGTGACTAATCCCTCGCTCATTGTAGGTGCCTCGAGGGGCCGGACAGCTGGCCCAGAGTTTTAACGCTGCTCCGTACCCAAGGTGGGGATCGAACCCCCGACCCTTGGTTAAGGGAGGATCAACCCCAACTGTTGAAGCCCACACTCTGGGTTACTTTCAGCATAGTGATGCTATATATTATTAAATATTAAATATTGTCATTCTTTTTTCTGTAATAATATTGTCATTTTTACTAACACAGTAAAAACAATAAATATCAAAATTATTATTAAGAATTTCAGATATTAAGTGTGTTACATATTAATTCTTCTTCATAAAAAATTATGTTACAGGAGTATTTGGAATTTCCTAGTAATAATATAAGATTAATACATGTACCAAAAAAAATAATATTAATATTAGTTTCGTATTAATTGACTATTAAATATTGTCATTCTTACTAACACAGTCAAAACAATAAATATTGTGATCTTTCGGTTGAGATGACGTCGGAGCACAATCTTGTTCTTTCCAAAGCCATGGTGGGTGAAGTGATTCATCCGGGTATATCATATTTCATCCACAACGAATTTGTAAGACAATGGGTGTTCTCGATCAAGGCAACACCAATGGGGGCTAATTTGGTGCTCCTTGAAGGTTGCAAGGATGAGGAGGATTTTAAGGGGTTCGTGGAAGATGCAAGGGAGTGGTTGTATCAATGGTTCAAATGGATACGACCGTGGAAGGCATCAGATGTGGACAATGAACGCGTTGTATGGATTCGATGTTTTGGAATACTCGTGCATGTGTGGAATGTTGAATTCTTCTCTCAACTTACTTCGTCGGTGGTTACTTATCTTTTTGCGGATGATGACACTGAGAAAAGGAGGAAGATGGATGTTGCTCGAGTTATGGTTCGAACTCAGTCCTTTGAAAATATCAATCGTGTGTTGCAAGTCTCCATAAACAAAGTTATGTTTACAATCAGATTGGTTGAGGATTGGGGCGACCCGCTTAGATGGAATGGCGGTGTTTCGCAACCTACGGCTGTTAGCGTAATTTCTGAGAGTGATTCTCAGAATTCTGACAAGGAATGGCACGACAATTTTGGGTTCATCGGAGAGGAGGCCGGTGACGTGGCCAGAGTTTTGGTAGTTAATGATGCATTAAATCAGGCTATTAATAATCCCCATGATTGTAGGAGAGAAGTTAGGGAAGTTGTTGAGGAGAAAAACAAAACTGTTAATATTTCCCATGATTGTAGGAGCGAAGTTAGGGAAGCTGTTGAGGAGAAAAACAAAATCGTTAATACTTCCCATGATTGTAGGAGACAAGTTAGGGAAGTTGTTGAGGAGAAAACCGTTAATCACGTAAATTTGAATAGGAAGGAGATGATTCCTTGTCAGGCTGGATATTCATCAAATGTGGGCCCAGTCATTAACTCCTCTTCTAATGATGGTCTGGTTCCTGATTCGTTGTTGGGTTGGGCCGTGATTCTCTGCTGGGTCGTGGTGCTCTTTCATTGTTGGACTTATCTCATCAAACTAATTCGGAACCTCTTGTGGAAACCGTTGGAACGAATTCTCCAACTACTATTCATTCAAGGCCTGCGTCGTTTTTCCCTGGCCCGACTCGTCGAAAGAAACAACGCAAGCTTCGCAAGGTGGGAGTTAGGAGACCCCCTCATTCCGGTAAATTACGTCGTGTTGTTCATGAGTTGAAGGAAGTCTCTGTTAAGGAAGTCACGGAGGGTATGGCTGGTGGTGGTGACGGTGAGTCAAACAACCGTATGAATAGTTCTTCATTTTTCTCTGCAGGGGCAGTCCTTTGTGATGATTCCATCAATAGCTCAGATATTGTTCGGGTGAATAATAGGTTTTGGGCTCTCCAAAACAAAGCGGTGGCTAGGAAGGTTTGGGAGGAGGCCAAGAAGTTGGGGGTGGAGGGTAATCAGGCTGACGAGCATTATATTGATTTGATTGAAGCTGGTGAGCTACGTGATAAAGAAGTTAGAAATAAGGGGGTGGCTAAAAATGGTGTCTCATGAATATTCTTTCACTAAACTTAAGAGGGTGGGGCGATAGTGAGAAACGTCGTCAGTTGGCTTCCTTGATCCGTACGGGTAAGTTTGATTTCATTTGCTTACAAGAAACTAAGAGGGAGTCTTTAGATAATAATCAAATTGAACAACTATGGGGTAATTATCAGTTTGATTGGTCGTTTATGCCGTCTCGGGGACAGTCAGGTGGAATTTTATCTTCATGGTTGGTAGATTCTTGGTCAGTTAATTTCTCTTTTAAGGGTGTTGATTTTGTTGGGGTGTGCGCTGTGTCTCGTGGCATTCTAATCTATGTGGTGAGTGTGTATGCTCCTTGTTCTTTGATTGAGAAAAGGAAGGGTTGGGAGGAGTTGAAGAGGTTAAAAATGAGTTTTGCTAGGGTTGGCATTCTAATCTATGTGGTGAGTGGTGTGTGGTTGGGGATTTTAATTATGTGACTAGTATTGAAGAAAGAAGATGTAGGAGTGGGGATGGGAGCAACTTCCAAGATATTGTTGAATTTAATAATTTTGTTGACGACATGGACCTTATTGATGTATCTATTTCGGGGGGAAAGTTCTCTTGGTTTTGCTCTGATGGTATCTCTATGTGTCGATTGGATCGTTTTCTTATAACAGAAGGTCTTCTTGTATCTATATGGAATGTTTCGGGACAGTGGATTGGTGATAGAGACATATCGGATCACTTCCCGATATGGCTCATTCGTTCTCTAAAGGATTGGGGTCCCAAGCGTTTCGCTTTATTAATGGGTGGTTAGAACATGGTGAATTTCGCCCTTTTGTGAACTCTTGTTGGACTGGTTGCGGCATTCATGGCAAGAAAGCTTTCGTTTTGAAGGAAAAATTCAAATTTCTCAAAGCTAAATTGAGGGATTGGAACAAGGAGGTGTATGGCGTTATTGATTTGAACATTGGGAAGGAGGTTCAGAACATTAATATGTTAGATGATATGTTGATTGACTCTTTTGATACCGAAGTGCTCATGCGGAGGAAAGAAGTCACTGCTAAGTTTTGGAAAGATATTAGAATGAAGGAAAGCTTATTATATCAAAAATCTAGATCTCGGTGGATTAGAGAGGGCGATGCCAATTCAAAGTATTTTCATTCTCTCATGAATAGTCGAAGGAGGAGAAGTAAATTTCTCCTTATGAATGCGAATGGTGCTTTAATTGATGATGTGGAGGAGGTAAAAGACGTGGTTAGAAGGCACTTTGAGAAGTGCTTTGAAGAGACTCAACAGGCTCGGCCCAATATTGATGGGATCGTTTTTAAACAAATTTTTAGTGGTGATAATGACCTTTTGGTGAAGCCTTTCTCGGAGGTGGAGATTAAGGAGGAGGTTTGGAATTGTGACGGTGATAAGAGTCTGGGACCGGATGGGTTTAACTTGAAATTTATTAAGGAGTGTTGGGATTTGGTTCGGGAGGAAATAGTAGTTTTTTTCCATGAATTTCATATGAAGGCATCTTTGCCAAAAGCTATCACGGCCTCCTTTATTGCTCTTATTCCCAACAATGATCATCCTCAAAGTTTGGGGGAATATAGGCCTATTTTTTTGATCGGTTGTATTTATAAAATTCTTGCCAAGGTGCTTGCTAGTAGGTTGAAGAGAGTTCTTCCCAATGTTATTTCTAGTTGCCAATCGGCATTTTTGGGGGGTCGTCACATTCTAGATGGTGTTTGGGTGGTGAATGAGGTTGTTGATCTAGCTAAGAGAAGGAAGGGAGATTGTTTGTTATTTAAAGTTGATTTTAAGAAGGCCTATGACTCTATTTCTTGGAATTTCCTAATCTACATGATGGAGAGGATGGGATTTGGCTCGACGTGGATTACGTGGGTGAAGGCTTGTGTGTGTTTTAGTTCCATGTCCGTGTTGGTTAATGGTAGCTCAACTAATGACTTTCAAGTTGTTAGAGGCCTTCGTCAAGGTGATCCTCTTTCTCCTTTTCTTTTCTTGATTGTAGCAGAGGGTTTGTCGGTTATGATGTCAAAGGCGGTGGAGGTGGGGTCGTTTGTTGAATATAAGGTTGTTGATAATTTTCGCTTTTCTATGCTTCAATTAGCCGATGACACCATTATGTTGGGGAAGGCAACATGGGGGAATTTGTGGTGTATCAAATCTATTCTTAGAAGCTTTGAAAAGGTGTCGGGGTTGAAGGTTAACTTTCATAAAAGTAAACTTATTGGTATCAATGTGTCAAAGGATTTCTTAGAATCGGCTTCAACTTTTCTTCACTGTCGAAAGGAATCTATTCCGTTCAAATTTTTGGGAATTCCCGTGGGTGCAAATCCAAGACGGAGTTCAACTTGGAAGCCGGTTATTGATAAGATTCGGAGTAGATTGGCTTTGTGGAAAGGGCATTTCTTGTCTATTGGAGGTCGGGTAACTCTTATAAACTCCGTTTTAAATAGCATACCCCTCTATTATTTGTCTTTTTATAAAGCGCCGAAGGTGGTGATAAAGACTCTTATTAAGCTTCAAAGAGATTTCTTGTGGGGGATCAAGGAGGATTCGAGGGGCATGTATTGGGTGGCTTGGGAGAAGATTTGTAGATCTAAGGAGGATGGAGGGTTGGTTCGAATCAAATGTAAGACGGAGGTTGGGGGATGGCAGCAGAGTGGATTTTTGGCATCATCATTGGCTTAGGCAACGTCCGTTGAAGATTGAGATTGGCAACATTTTCAACAATTGTAATAATAAAAATGTGAGAGTGGCGGATCTAGGAGTTTGGCATGATGATCATTGGCAGTGGAATTTTTCTTTTTTCGCAGGTGCTAGATCCGCATTCGGTGATGAAGTTGATGAGCTGTTGACGATTCTGCGTGATGTTCATATGGCTCATGGAGTTGCTGACCGATGGTGTTGGTTTATTGATCCGCTAAAATCCTTCACAGTTCGGTCTTGAAACCAATTTCTTTTGCAAGCCAATCAACTTTCAGCCGTGGACAGCAGCAGACCAGTTTCGACTCTGCAGAAATCTGACTTGATAGCGTTATGGAGGACTCGTATTCCAGCCAAGATCTTGTTGTTTGGTTGGCGTATATTCAACAATTCTATACCTGTTCGGTCCCTGTTACTTAGACGACATGTTATTCACTTGGAGGAGGATGCGGTCTGCGTTTTGTGTAGGTCTCACATTGAGGATTCTCATCACTTGTTTTTGGCTTGCGGTTTTTCTTTGAGGGTGTGGGGCGAGATTGGTCGTTGGCTGAATGTTCAAGTGTCTTGCCCATCTACTTTAATTGATCATGTTCTACGCTATGACGACCTTTGTACTGGTAAGAAAGCGAAGAGGATCAAGCATCTTATTTGGTTGACAACTTGTTGGTGTCTTTGGCTATCTCGTAACGGTGTTTGTTTTAGAGGGGTAGAGCCAAATGTAGACTCGATAGTGGCCCAGGTGAAGTTTTTATTTTGGGGCTGGTTCATTTACGGGGTGGGAAGGAATTCTTGTTGTATTCTATCACTATGGTGGAATAATGCACTTTCATGTATAAAGAACCTGTGAACTCATCCTTGTATTTGTGGTTTTGAGCACCCTAGTGCTCCTATTAATGCAACATTGCTTATCGAAAAATAAATAAATATCAAAATTCTTAGTAAGAATTTTGTATATTAACGATGTTACATATTAATTCCTCTTCAAAAAAACTTATGCCACACAGTTAAAATTGGCAAAATATCTCCTGAGGTCCCTTAACTTATTTTCAGGTAACGAATATATAGGTCCATTAATTTTTTTTTGTGACAATTAGGTCACTTAAGTTTTAGAAACGTTGCGTGGTTGCCCTTTTTAACGTTTTGGTTTTAACTCTGTTAATCAGTCTCTTAGTTTGACTATTTAACTGCTGAGTTGGCATGACACATGGATTAATTTTATTTTTTTTGGGCAAAACTAATAGAAATCGGACACAACATTATATATATATTTTTTTTTAAAAAAAGCAAAAAAAAAAAATCTAAAACCAATCCATCTTCTTCACAGTTCTAGACTTCTAGTCATGCGATGAAGAAAATGGAACGTGAAACGATGGATTGGAACGATGAAGAAACTGACGCAACGTTTCTATTCAGCATTGCAACAGGATTAAGTTTTAGGAACGATGAAGAAAATAGGTCCTTTTGTTTTTAAAAAGGAAAATCGGTTTCTATGAAAAGTGCAAGTTATGCGTCAGTCATGCGATTTTCTTCAAATTGGAATCGATTTCTATTCTTCTCCCCTAATTTCCCTCGGTTATGCCATTTCCCTAATTACTTTGTGAGCCAGATTTCTATTCTTCTCCACTAATTTCGATTATTACTTTCTATGGGTTTAGGGATTTCGAATCTGTTCATCCTTTTACAGTTTCAATTATGGATTTAGGGATTTCGAATCTGTTCATCCTTTCTATGAGTTTAGGGATTTCGAATTTGTTCATACTTTTAGGGATTTTGAATCCGTTCATCCTTTTATAGTTTCAGTTAGGGATTTAGGGATTTTGAATTTGTTCATCCTTTCTATGGGTTTAGGGATTTTGAATTTGTTCATCCTTTCTATGGGTTTAGGGATTTCGAATCAGTTCATACTTTTAGGGATTTCGAATCTGTTTGTAACATCCTAATATTTTAGTCGACATTAAATATTAGTATTTACTTTGATTCGAATATAAGCGTTTTTGGACCGAGCGAATTAAATTCGACTCTAAATGACTCCATAAAAATAAAATAACCTTGTGTATCCTTCCGATACAAAACATGAAATCCTTGTGGGGAAATCGTAAGAGTCATGAAGTCTGTTCAAGTATATATATATATATATATATATATATATATATATATATATATATATATATATATATATATATATATATATATATATAATATCACATTCACAAGTCATTCAAAAACCAAACAAAAATAAAAATATGTTAAGTTCCTTTAGTAACAAAGATAAGTAAAGTCCTTGAATATAACTTAGTTTTCTCAAAAATAAACTCTTTACCATGTACCTAAAGCGTTGTCTTCATAGTCTATCCAAGGTACTCAACTAGATTCTTAAAATCTCAAAGTCATAATATATTTATTTGGAATATGTTGGGAATGGGCCTAGAATTACTGAGTCTGAGGATGATCTTAGTGGACAATTGGCAAATCAGGGTACTAGTGGGCCCAATGTGTGGAAGGTATATTCTAGAAGAAAGAAGGGGGTTACAGGTGGCACGTGTTAGTGGGGTTGGAGAGAGAATAGCTTGTAACCGTTTCAGCAATCAAATAGTGAGGTATGAGAGCTGAGAGAGGATCATATGAGAATATTGGGAAGTTAGTTATGAGTGGGAAGCACTAGCTTCCTATAGGAGCCTAGCTCTGTGGCAGATTCTGGGTTGTATTCCTTCTTCTGTAAACCTTCATTATCACCATTAATAAACAAGCTTGAGTTCATTTATTATTTTGCTGTGTTGCTTTGTTATTACTGTTGCTAGATTCCTAACAAATTGGTCCGACCTGCCAGATTCGTTTGTGTGGGATCGGTGTGGGAGATTCGGAAACGTGAATGCCACCAAAAAGCAAGAAGGGAATGGACGCTAAGGTTGCTGCACAGGAAGCAGAGATCGCTGCGATGCGAACCTCCATGGAAGAAGTGATAGGCCGCAAGTGCACGGTCTTATCGCGTAATAAAAGAGTTATCGATCCACAGGGAGAGCCTAGGTGATTACCAATTTAATTTTCCAAAGTTGATTAGCTAGAAGGAATGGGTTTTTAGGAGTTGTAAAATTTAGAAATAAAAAAAACAAACAATCTCAGGTTTATAGTTTTATCACAACAATGAGGAACCAAAATAATTTCTTTAGACTATTCAACAAATTATAAGAGTAATATATTTCAAAGACAAGGCAGCGAATATAACTAATGTCTCCTTTCGGAGTACAAGAGCGTGTTTTGAACTAACAATCAAGTCTATTCTCATGGTTGATTGTCACCAAAACCCATTAAGCATAACACCTTTATAATGTCTCAAGAGTTTCAAAACTATTCTCATGTGTTGATTCCCTTGTCTAATTTCATAGATCCAACATCAATACTTCACCTTTCGGTTCTTCGTTTGATGTTTAAAATAAGATTTGAAGGGCAATAAAATTAGATTGAAATTTAAAACAATTTGGAGTGGAGAATAGTCTTGGGAATTATTAGGGACCTATCATTGGATCACTCCCAATAACCCAAGACTTTGTATCTACTTACTCATATTAAATATGAGAGAAGAAGAAGAAGAAAAGACATGAAATTAAATAGCGAGAAATAAAAGAAAGCGGTAAATTGCAAAATCATAAATAGCGTAATTATAAATGACAAGAAAATAAAAGTGCAAGAAAGTAAATAGCAAGGAAAGTAAATGACTTGGAAAATAAAAGGGCAAGAAAGTAAATAGCAAGGAAAGCAAATGACTTGGAAAATAAAAGGGCAAGAAAGTAAATAACAAGGAAAGTAAATGACTTGAAAAATAAAAGGGCAAGAAAGTAAATAGCAAGGAAAGTAAATGACTTGGAAAATAAAAGGGCGAGAAAGTAAATAGCGAGAAAGTAAAAGAGCGAGAAAGTAAAAGAGCGAGAAAGTAAAAGGGCAAGAAAGTAAATAGCAAGAATTTAAAAGGCAAGAATTATAAAGAGCATGAAGAGTAAATTGAAGTCATGAATCTTAGAGAGTCTTTGTCATTGATTTTCTAACAAAATTCAAGCTTAGTTACAAGTGAGGATCAAGGTCCTATTTATAGGAAAATATGAGGGCCAAGGCACTTGAGTGGAGGGGCAAAATGGTCCAAAAAAAGTGGCAAATCAAGTTGGCAAAGATAGCCATCAGCAAGTGGGTGCAGCCAAAATTGACTTGTCTGGCGCTAGGGTCGTGCGCCCATGTGCCTGGGTCGTGCGCCCTGGCCAGTCAATTTTGGCTGCTCTGCGCCAGTTTTGCACCAGGGTCGTGCGCCTATGGAGCCTGGGTCGTGCGCCTTGTGCTGGCAACAACTGTTCTGCGTTGCTGGTAAGCATGGGTCGTGCGCCTATGTGCCAGGGTCGTGCGCCCTGGCCAGTCAATTTTGGCTGCTCTGCGCCAGTTTTGCACTTGGGTCGTGCGCCTATGTGCCAGGGTCGTGCGCAGGCTCTGCGCCAGTTTTTGCTGCTTGGCGCCCTTGGCGCCCTGTGCTGCGCCAATTTTGCTGCTTGGCGCCCTTGGCACCCTGTTGAGTGCCAAGCGGTCTTAAAAATTGTTCCTCCTCAAATATTTTCTTTGTTTCTTCATTTTTCCTCATATTTTCTTTTTTGCTTCAAAATAACACCTGAAAATAAAAAGTAAACATTTGTAGTAAAATAGCTCAAAAATATAATTAAAATACCAAATAAACTTAAGAAAAATAACTATTAAAAAGACTCTAAAAATAGACTTATCAAACTCCCCTATGCTTGAACCTTTGCTTGTCCTCAAGCAAAAACAGTGTAAATCTTTAGGCCAATTCTGAAGGGAATTTATTTTCATATCGAAACCTTAAGTGAACTGTGGTGCAATTCTAACACTTTGGTTTGAGAAATACTATCCGGGCTTCTTGTGGAATTGGGAGACAGTTTTTAAGTATCAATACTCTAGAGAGGATATCAATGTCATCATAGAACCGGTTCCCCAGCATTCTTAAGCTTGGGTCCTTCATTCACTAAGAGCGGGTCTTAAAGAAGGGTCTTTATATGTTGGGTATCCAAGCATTTTTCTTTTCTTTTTGATTTTATATGCTAACCATTCATTTTGACATTTAAAATGCACCAATTTTTGCATTTTGAATTGGTTTTGCAATTTTTTTTTTGAATACCCCAACTCAGACGTTTTTCTCTAGTAACCGCGCATCCAGTGAATGTCACCAAGAGAACCAGGTTACTAGTTTCTCTTCAGTCCTTCTAATTGTATTAACAACTGAAAACAGTCTCAGTAGTGTGCGTGTGAAAAAACCCTAGAAGTAGAAATCGAACCATGATACAATTTTGTTGTTCCCAACCAGTCCACCTAGATGATTGCTAATGAAAATTTGAAAAAAATTTAGTCCAGAAAAGGCTTATCTAAAACATGCTTAGGGTTCACAAAGTTTCATGATGGAGGGAGCAGATACAACTCAAAGTACAAAAAGATAAAAACTCAGCAAAGCAATAAAGACATACCCAAGAAAAGCAATAAAATACCCCACATGCTTGGACCAAACATTGTCCTCAATGTAAATCAGAATAGAATATATGAGAGGGGTAAGAAAGCTCACATTGATTGGCATTTTGTAGCTTTTCTGCTTTTTCCAGGAAAACAAAACATAGGTAAACCAGTGGGTTGCCTCCCACGCAGCGCTCGTTTATGGTCATTAGCTTGACCTTTGCCCTTTGGAAAGTTATTCCTGGGACCCGTTGCTTGAAGCATAAAGACCAGGTGACACATGAAGAATGAAAACATATTCCTGGATCCCATGGCTTGTAAAATGGAAGTTGTAAAAGCAATAAGATCTTATTTTCAATTCCCCCCAGATCAAATGTTATTTTCACAAAGGAAGGTGAAAAATAAGATAAAGGAGATGCTTCGTATGGTGGTGGGGGGATGTTTGGTTCTTCTCTTTCTTTTTCTGGTTCTTTCTCTTTTTCTTTCTCTTCTTGCTCACATGGTAAATTATGTTTTTCACTCACAATTTTTCCTTGGTTTGCTCTTGGTTCCTCTAATTGTTTTCCGCTTCTAAGGGTGACGGCATATATTTGGCCATTTAGATTTTGTTCAGGCTGTCCGGGAAATACCCCCGAAGATTTAGAGGATGAAGCCACCTATGTTGCCACTTGAGTTATTTGATTTTCAAGCGTCTCACTATGAGCGGCAATAGAGTCGATTTTTTATTCTAATTTGATAAGTGTGTCATTCAAATAACCAGTTTGATTTTTGAATTCTTCATTTTGTTTTGTTTGAGATGACACAAATTTTTCCATCAAAAATTCCAAGTTCGACTTTTGAGGGTTGTTTTGTGGGTTGTTAAAAACGCTTTGATTTTGAAAGACAGGAGGTGGTCTAGGTGCTGGATTGGGTGGAGGCTTTTTATAAGAAAAATTTGGATGATTTCTCCACCCAGAATTATAAGTATTTGAAAACGGATCTTCTTTTTGAGCATAGTTAATATGCTCATTTCCAGTACTAGATGCCTCAAGCTGGCATTCAGCTCCAATATGGCCAACAACCCCACATAATTCACATGGTGGAGTAGTAGGAGAAAAAGTTTGTGAAACGGCACTTACATTTAATTTTTCAAATTTTTGAAAAAGTGCGTCCACTTTTGAGGCAAGATGATCAACAGCAGATATTTCATACTTACCTGGCTCTTTTGATGATGCTGGTTTATCTGTTATGGCTCGCTCACTTGCCCATTGATAATGGTTTTGAGCCATATCTTCAATGAGTGCATAAGCTTCAGTAAAATTTTTGTTCATCAAAGCTCCACCTGCAGCTGCATCAACAGTCATCCTTGTTGCATATTGTAATCCATTATAAAAAGTGTGAACAACGAGCCATTTTTCTAGTCCATGATGGGGGCATAGCCTTAACATTTCTTTGAAACGTTCCCAAGCATCATAAAGAGATTCCCCGTCGTTTTGAGAAAATCGAGTAATTTGACTTCTCATTTGAGCTGTTTTACTTGGGGGAAAGAACCTAGTAAGAAAGGCTTGTTTTAATTGGCCCCAGCTGGTAATGGATTCCGAAGGCAAAGAATGTAGCCATGCTCTTGCTCTATCCCTTAATGAAAAAGGGAAGAGCTTTAGTCTTTTGGCATCTTGAGGTACCCCGTTTAATTTGAGAGTTCCACAGTATTCTAGAAAAATTGAAATATGAAGATTTGCGTCCTCCGTGGGAGAACCAGAAAATTGGTTTTGTTGAACCATTGAAAGCAGAGATGATTTGAGTTTAAAATTATTTGCTTCCACATTTGGATGTACAATGACAGCCGATGGTTCCGCTGAAGGTGTTGCGTACTCTTTGAGAGCACGATTTTCATTAGCCGCCATTTGGTTATCGGGAATTTCTCTCCTCCTTCTATGTAAGAACCTTTCGATTTCGGGAATTTGTTGAACAGTTTCACCGAAACTTCTGGTTCTTCGCATTCGAGGGACAAGAGAAGAAAAAGTAAAAATAAAGAAAATAAAACTTCAGTCTAACCGGTTTCGAAAAACTTAATTAATATCACTGCCATCTCCGGCAACGACCTCCAAAAACTTGATAGGCCGCAAGTGCACGGTCTTATCGCGTAATAAAAGAGTTATCGATCCACAGGGAGAGCCTAGGTGATTACCAATTTAATTTTCCAAAGTTGATTAGCTAGAAGGAATGGGTTTTTAGGAGTTGTAAAATTTAGAAATAAAAAAAACAAACAATCTCAGGTTTATAGTTTTATCACAACAATGAGGAACCAAAATAATTTCTTTAGACTATTCAACAAATTATAAGAGTAATATATTTCAAAGACAAGGCAGCGAATATAACTAATGTCTCCTTTCGGAGTACAAGAGCGTGTTTTGAACTAACAATCAAGCCTATTCTCATGGTTGATTGTCACCAAAACCCATTAAGCATAACACCTTTATAATGTCTCAAGAGTTTCAAAACTATTCTCATGTGTTGATTCCCTTGTCTAATTTCATAGATCCAACATCAATACTTCACCTTTCGGTTCTTCGTTTGATGTTTAAAATAAGATTTGAAGGGCAATAAAATTAGATTGAAATATAAAACAATTTGGAGTGGAGAATAGTCTTGGGAATTATTAGGGACCTATCATTGGATTACTCCCAATAACCCAAGACTTTGTATCTACTTACTCATATTAAATATGAGAGAAGAAGAAGAAGAAGAAAAGACATGAAATTAAATAGCGAGAAATAAAAGAAAGCGGTAAATTGCAAAATCATAAATAGCGTAATTATAAATGACAAGAAAATAAAAGTGCAAGAAAGTAAATAGCAAGGAAAGTAAATGACTTGGAAAATAAAAGGGCAAGAAAGTAAATAGCAAGGAAAGCAAATGACTTGGAAAATAAAAGGGCAAGAAAGTAAATAACAAGGAAAGTAAATGACTTGAAAAATAAAAGGGCAAGAAAGTAAATAGCAAGGAAAGTAAATGACTTGGAAAATAAAAGGGCGAGAAAGTAAATAGCGAGAAAGTAAAAGAGCGAGAAAGTAAAAGAGCGAGAAAGTAAAAGGGCAAGAAAGTAAATAGCAAGAATTTAAAAGGCAAGAATTATAAAGAGCATGAAGAGTAAATTGAAGTCATGAATCTTAGAGAGTCTTTGTCATTGATTTTTTAACAAAATTCAAGCTTAGTTACAAGTGAGGATCAATGTCCTATTTATAGGAAAATATGAGGGCCAAGACACTTGAGTGGAGGGGCAAAATGGTCCAAAAAAAGTGGCAAATCAAGTTGGCAAAGATAGCCATCAGCAAGTGGGTGCAGCCAAAATTGACTTGTCTGGCGCCAGGGTCGTGCGCCCATGTGCCTGGGTCGTGCGCCCTGGCCAGTCAATTTTGGCTGCTCTGCGCCAGTTTTGCACCAGGTTCGTGCGCCTATGGAGCCTGGGTCGTGCGCCTTGTGCTGGCAACAGCTGTTCTGCGTTGCTGGTAAGCATGGGTCGTGCGCCTATGTGCCAGGGTCGTGCGCCCTGGCCAGTCAATTTTGGCTGCTCTGCGCCTGTTTTGCACCAGGGTCGTGTGCAGGCTCTGCGCCAGTTTTTGCTGCTTGGCGCCCTGTGCTGCACCAGTTTTGCTGCTTGGCGCCCTTGGCACCCTGTTGAGTGCCAAGCGGTCTTAAAAATTGTTCCTCCTCAAATATTTTTTTTGTTTCTTCATTTTTCCTCATATTTTCTTTTTTACTTCAAAATAACACCTGAAAATAAAAAGTAAACATTTGTAGTAAAATAGCTCAAAAATATAATTAAAATACCAAATAAACTTAAGAAAAATAACTATTAAAAAGACTCTAAAAATAGACTTATCAAGAAGCTCAAGTTTCAGCGAAGGAGAGTCAGGCTAGTCTCATTGCGATGTTGGAAAAGTGTTTGGGAAAATCGTTGCAGACAATAGACAATGCGGTGACCCGGAAGGATGTTACCGATGCAGAGAAAATCACGTCCCCCGGAGATGCGGGTTCCGGCGTGAAATCATTAGGCTCGTCGTTCGACAAGCTTCACGGCGAGGCACTGACGGAGTTTAGAGAGTCGGTGAAGAAGGTGGAGCTCCCCATGTTTGACGGGGAGGATCCCGTCAGATGGATTTCAAGGGCGGAGGTGTATTTTTGAGTGCAAGCCACCAAACCAGAGGTGAAGGTCAACCTAGCACAACTGTGTATGGAAGGACCTACCATACATTTTTTCAATTCGTTGGTGGAGGAAGGAGCGACTCTTACTTGGGAGATTTTGAAGACGGAGTTGTTGGAGCGCTATGGTGGTCATGGTGAAGGGGACGTGTACGAACAGTTGACCGATTTACGTCAACGTGGGTTGGTGGAGGAGTACATAGGGGAATTTGAGTATCTCACGGCTCAAATCCCTAGATTGCCTAACAAGCAGTACATGGGGTACTTTCTTCATGGGTTGAAATCTGAGATCAGAGGGTGCGCGCGTTGTCTCGCCGTGTTGGGGACGATGACTAGAGCGAAGATGCTGCATGTAGCGCATGCTGTGGAGAAGGAAACACGTGGAGATAGTGGGTCGAGTCACACCCGAGGAGCTAAAGGAGGGTATGGATCCGAGTCTTTTTCTAAGCCTGGGCTAGGGCGGTCCAGTAACTCGGATTGGGTGTATGTGAAAGGAAACAAAGAAAGTGGGCCAAGTGAAGGAAATAGGAATGGGCTAGCTAGGTCGAGGGGAGGAAAAACGGCCCAAGAGGAGAGAAAGAAAGGAGGTCTCCGAGATAGGAGTTTCACTCATTTAACTTACCAAGAGTTACATGACAGAAAGAAGAAGGGCCTATGTTACAAATGTGGGGGCCCATTTCATCCATTACATCAGTACCTAGATAAGCAATTAAGAGTGTTGGTTGTTCGCGATGAAATCGAGGAAAATGAGGATGGCCGATTCGTGGCGGTGGAGGTAGAGGATAAAGAGGTGGAGGCCGATGGCGAGTTAAGCGTGATGAGCTTGCCACACTTAACGAGCAATTCGCGAGACAACCCCCAAACCGTGAAGCTTCAAGGCGAGATCAATGGCGTGTCGGTGCTGATCCTTGTCGATAGTGGAGCAACTCACAATTTCATCTCCCACAAGTTGATTAGTAAACTAGGGTGGGAGGTGGAGGATACTCCAGAAATGAGAATCAAGATGGGAGATGGTTTCTCTACGATTACAAAGGGAAAATGCAGCGAGGTTGGCATGGAGATTGGTGGGGTGAAGGTTTCGGTCGAAGCATTCTTCTTTGAACTGGGCGACTTGGATATTGTTTTGGGGATGGCGTTACTCCGTACATTAGGGGACACCATCGTGTATTGGACCAAGCAGACCATGACTTTTTGGAGTGGTCAGGAGTGGGTGACGCTGCAAGGTTTAGAAGGGCAACCAGACACATGGTGGCGTTGCAATGCATTTTGGGCAGGCCCAGAAACCACATCGAGGGAATGTTTTGGTCTCTGGGGAAGCAGGAACAGAGCAGAGATGAAGCTGAGGAATTGTCCCTTTCGCAGCAAGGGGAATTGAATGGGTTGTTAGGCAAGTACAACGTGGTTTTTCAGGATCCTTCAGGTCTACCTCCAGAGAGAGGAAGGGAACACGCCATTAACTTAAAGGAGGGACAAGGGCCAGTTAACGTGAGACCATACTGTTACCCTCACCATCAGAAAAATGAGATTGAGAGGCAAGTGAAGGAGATGTTAGCAGCAGGGGTAATAATAAGTAGCACCAGATCATTTTCTAGCCCTGTGATTCTCGTAAAGAAGAAAGACGGGTCTTGGCGTATGTGTGTAGATTACCGAGCTCTTAATAAGGTAACAATTCCTGATAAGTTCCCTATTCCGGTCATAGAAGAATTATTAGATGAATTGCATGGGGCTCAGTACTTCTCTAAGTTAGATTTGAAATCGGGATATCACCAAGTAAGGGTCAAGTTGAGTGATGTGCATAAAACGGCTTTTCGCACCCATGAGGGTCACTATGAATTTTTAGTAATGCCGTTTGGCCTCATGAATGCACCCTCTACTTTTCAGAGTCTCATGAATGAAGTGTTTAGACCTATGCTCCGAAAATTTGTGTTGGTATTTTTTGATGACATCCTAGTCTATAGCAAGGATTGGGGAACACACTTGGAGCACTTGGAAAGGGTTTTTCAAACTCTGGAGAATAACTGTTTGGTGGCCAATAGAAAGAAGTGCCACTTTGGGCAAAGGAAGGTTGAATATTTGGGACATTTGATTTCTGCTGAAGGGGTGGCTGTGGATCCCAGTAAGTTGGTGAGTGTTACTAATTGGCCTGTCCTGGGTAATGTGAAGGGAGTGAGAGGGTTCTTGGGGCTTACGGGATACTACCGTAAGTTTATTCGGGACTACGGGAAGATAGCAAGACCACTCACGGAGTTGACTAAGAAGAATTCCTTTCGATGGGGACCTACTGCGCAAGAGGCGTTTGAGTTGTTGAAAACAGGCTAACCACGACTCCAGTCCTTGCCCTGCCAAACTTTAACCAAGAGTTCTGTATTGAGTGTGATGCTTCGGGTGGAGGAGTAGGCGCAATTCTGATGCAGGCCAAGAAACCCATAGCTTATTTCAGTAAAGCTTTGGGTGTGCAAAACTTAACCAAGTCTGCTTATGAGAAAGAGCTGATGGCGGTTGTATTAGCCATTCAGCATTGGCGACCATACTTGCTTGGAAGAAAGTTTGTGGTATCTACTGACCAAAAGAGCCTGAAGCAATTACTGCAGCAGAAAATTGTGACAATAGAACAACAGAATTGGCCTGCCAAATTGCTTGAATATAACTTTGAAATAGTGTATATGCAAAGGAGAGATAACAGGGGGGCTGATGCCTTGTCGCGTATGAATGAAGGGGTTGAATACCAATGAATCATCTCTGTACCTATTTGGGCAAATCAACAGCTAATATGTGAAGAAGTGCAGCAGGATGAACACTTGCAGAAGACTATTTCAGAATTGGTGGAGGAAGAGGCATCAAGGCCTGGGTTCACTTATCATCAAGGAATTTTGTTGTATGAGGGGAGGTTGGTGCTTTCCAACAAGTTTGTTTTCATTCCTAAATTCTTAGAAGAGTTTCACACCACTCCTCAAGGGGGCCCTTCAGGTTTTTATCGAACATACCGTCGCATAGCCGCTAATTTGTATTTGGTAGGAATGAAGAACACAATTCAAGAATTTGTCCAGGCTTGTGATATATGTCAGAGACGGAAATACTTAGCTGCATCTCCCGGGGGTTTACTACAACCTCTCCCTATTCCGGATAGAGTTTGGAAAGACATCTCAATGGACTTTATTACTGGCTTACCCAAGTCCAAGGGGTTTGAGGCTATTTTGGTAGTGGTGGAAAGATTGTCCAAATTCTGTCATTTTATACCATTGAAACATTTGTATTCAGCTAGAGTAATTGCTGAGATTTTTGCCAAAGAGGTGGTCTGACTTCATGGGGTGCCTTCATCGATTGTCGGCGATAGAGACCCGGTTTTCATTAGCCATTTTTGGCGCGAATTGTTCAAGCTGCAGGGAACACAATTGAGAATGAGCTCAGCATACCACCTAGAGTCCGACGGGCAAACAGAGGTCGTGAATCGATGTCTTGAGACGTATTTGAGGTGCTTCATAGCAGATCAACCCAAGTCATGGGCCTTGTGGATTCATTGACCTGAGTATTGGTTCAATACTTCCTATCATTCAGCCACTGGCCAGACACCTTTTGAGGTTGTTTATGGGAGGAAACCGCCCGCTTTTACCCGTTGGAAGCAAGGGGAAACACGAGTAGAAGCTGTGCAGCGTGAATTAAATGACTGGGACGAAGCTTTGAAGCAGTTGCATGCACATTTACAGCGTGCACAGGAGAGAATGAAGGTGCAGTCAGATAAGAAGAGGGTGGAGAGAAGTTTTGAGGTAGGGGAAATAGTGTTTGTGAAACTGCGTGCCCATAGGCAGCAATCTGTCGCTGCGAGGATCAATGCTAAACTAGCAGCAAGATTTTTTGGGCCATATCAGATCATTAAACGCGTGGGGGCTGTGGCATATAAACTTTGTTTACCAGCCAGTTCTAAAATACATCCAGTAAGAGAGTACAGTCCAGAGGAAAAGCTGTCTGAAGATATGATTGGAGAGAACCCCGACATGTATGAACCAGAGGCTGTGTTAGCTACTCGCAAATTGAAGATCCAAGGAGAGGAGAAGGTACAACTGTTAGTGGAGTGGAAGGGAAAGACAGCAGAAGAGGCAACCTGGGAAGATGCTATCATGATCAATAGTCAATTTCTCAAGTTTAGCCTTGAGGACAAGGCTAGAGTTTCAGGAGGGAGTATTGTTGGAAATGGGCCTAGAATTACTGAGTCTGAGGCTGATCTTAGTGGACAATTGGCAAATCAGGGTACTAGTGGGCCCAAGGTGTGGAAGGTATATTCTAGAAGAAAGATGGGGGTTACAGGTGGCACATGTTAGTGGGGTTGGAGAGAGAATAGCTTGTAACCGTTTCAGCAATCAAATAGTGAGGTGTGAGAGCTGAGAGAGGATCATCTGAGAATATTGAGAAGTTAGTTATGAGTGGGAAGCACTAGCTTCCTATAGGAGCCTAGCTCTGTGGCAGATTCTGGGTTGTATTCCCTCTTCTGTAAACCTTCATTATCACCATTAATAAACAAGCTTGAGTTCATTTATTATTTTTCTGTGTTACTTTGTTATTACTGTTGCTAGATTCCTAATAGAATATAAGAGGTTTGCTATTACAAAACCGATTACATAAAAATTGAACTCTTTTCAATACATAGTACAATTTTGAATACATTTCTTCAAAACCAAAAATACTTCTTCTTTCTTTCAAAAGCCCGACTTTCACTATAAATCTGAAAACCACAAAAACATAAAGGGTGAGATTTCAAGGAAATCTCAGTGAATTCCCAACACGCACCTCACCAATACCTCTTAAGGTTTCTTTTACTTGTGTTATACTTTCCTTTTCCTCTTAGCACAACCCGAGAGATTATTTTTTCAACCTCAACGGAGAACTCCAACCCAGCAATCACTACTGAGTAATGTGGGGGCCTTGGTTTTCGGGCTCATGAATTCCCTCCGCCATGTGTGCCATTAATTACTTGGGATCGTCATCCCCACGGTATCTTATGGATGCAAACTTTCAGTCGTTGTTATACTTGTCTTTGTGTTCTCTCTCGATAGTTAGTAATATCCAACGTATCAAACACTATAACAATTCTCATTCAACAACAAGGATGATATACTTCTATTCATATCACAATCCAAAAATTGAATTACAAGGTCAAATCACCGATCATTTGTACAACAAGGACCCATTAAAAAACAACACAAATACCATACTTCAAGCGCTAGGAGATAGAATAGGTTCAATATGATTTTAGGAGTGAATTAAAAACACAATCAATGTTTATTTCTAGTTGTATAACTTTTCGTTAGCTTTCCAACGCATCCAAGAACACTGAAATCGGAGTTCCAGATCAAAAGATACGAATAAAATAGTCGGAAAGGCTATCGAGAATTACCCCAACCAGAAACCCCTACATGGACCGGGCCTGAGGGAGGCCCGGACTGTGTGTGTCCTGCAGTCCCAAAACTCTATTTTATTGCATTTTTACTCATTCCCAAGGGATTCCAACCTATCCTAACTACCATACAACCAATTTAATCATTACAATCACTCAATTACAATCCAACCAACATCAATACATCAAATTCACCCCTCCAATTAAGATTAATTACACAACTATATCTCATCACATAATTAATACTTCAAGCACAAAACCACTTATTCACTATTTTAGCATTTCATGGCATTTCAAGACCAAAACTGAACATGCAACTCAACATTTCAGTGTCAATCATGTGTAAACAACAAACCCTAAGAGTATTAGAAAGGTGAGTAGGAGGAACTCACATGAAATGTGTGATGACAGTCACATGCAAGTGGGTAGGTGAAGACCTATTCTCACAATGGCTCGAAAATCACCCATAGGCTCCTCCTAAGTCGACATGCAACCCAAAAACCCCAGCTCAAGCTCTCAATGTTGACATGCAAGGATTATGAGTTCATTCTTCTAACACCTTAACTTGAGGGAATCTCAAGGTTTTCAACACAAGGTGGGTATCTTTAGAGTATTTCTAAGTGTAGGAAGAAAAACAAGAAGAAGGATGATGAAGATTCATGGAGTGGGGTTTTCACTCTTAGCTCTCCTCTCCCTCTCCTGTTCGACTCTCCCTCTCAAGTTCTCTCTTTTTCTTTTAAAGTGAATTAAATGGAATGAAGAGGGAATGTGGTGTTTTTTTTGGTCAAAATTATATGATTCCATTTCAAATGGGCCAGGCCCAAACCATACAATCAGATAGAAGCCTAGGCCTAAATGGAAGCATGGTGTCACGGCTCCACACAATAGGTAAGTGGGCTCTTGATTATAAAGACTATGGTCCAACCGCAAAACACTGGTTACAATCCATTGACAATATTGACCCAGTAGATGAAACAAGTACAATGCAATTAATTGTAAAAGAGAATTCTGACTCAATCTAAAAACGGAAGAGAAAGAGGCTTCTACTACATCTTCCTCAGATCTAGAAGAGGAAAATAAACCCTAGCTGCATACCATCAAATCCATGCATGATGATCACCAGAATCTTCACCAATTTCCATCGCAATTTTCCGATTCAAGCTCTGTAGAGCCCCGACGCCTACCTCTCACTGGATCCCTTGACAATCATCAACAATGGCTTTCCTCAGATCGAGCGGTGGATGTCGGAGCCAATTTCCTTGAAGTTTCCCTTGCGAAGCAAGCTTCGCAATCTCGTGAGCTGCTCGATTGCCAGATCTACTCACCCAGGTAATACCACAATCATCAAAATTTTCTCTGATTCTTTCTATGTCCTTCACTATCTCTCTGATGCTCACATCTACAAACATCAACGAGGGTTTTGTTGTCAGATTCTAACATTACGGAACGGAACCCCAAGTTACACACCAGGTTTGCTGCATCAATTTCGGCCAAGAACCATTACTTCCATAGAGACTGAGCATCAAATACCAATGCTCCGCGAAGAAGATCGGGTGGGTTCGAAAGCCAGGACCCAGAAAGACGATCATCTCGAGCAAGAGCAGCAATGGCGTGGGCGCACTGATTACCTTCTCTTCTAGTCCAGGTAAAACCATAGTTCTGAAATTTTGAGCATAAGCTATCAATGTCCTGAATTATTCCAACTATCTCGCCTCAAAGATGACCTTGTCAAGGTTGAGATTACACGCCAGTGAAACAGCATCACGCAAGCTAATGGCTTTGGCTACGAGAGGGGAACAAGCAAAGAAGCGACTTGAAGCACCGGTGAGAACCCTTTCCTTGTCATCCCTACAAATAATTCCTGTAACTCCCTTGCCTGATGTAGTATCAAAAGCTGCATCACAATTAACTTTAACAAACAATTGAGGAGGAAGTCTCCACTTCACTGGAGAAGCCTGATTTTGAGACATAGAGCCAAGATTTGGTTGAGAAGAGTGAATAGGGATAGGCACAGTAGAGGACAGGAACTCATTCACTTGAGTTTTTACCATATGAAGACAGTTTATAGGAATAGGAGTCCTATTGTTGATCGAAAACCATTTCATTCCTTGCTTTCCAAATTATCCAAAGAGTGAAGAAGATCCAAGATGGCAAATCATTGATTGTGGGCAGAGAGGAGTCCAAGGCTTCCTGAATCCAATTTTGAATTGATGATAGACCAATTGGAGAAGGAATATTCGTGTAATTGAGTCCAAACCACAAAGGCATGGTCCATGGACAGATTAGGAATATATGTTTAGTTGTTTCCGTAGCAGCAGAGCATATAGGACACAAATGAGAGACTGGGATTCTCTTTTTGCAAAAGTTTTCTCTAGTGGGTAGGATGTTCATACAAGCTTTCCACACAAAATGCTTGATTTTATTAGGCACCGTAGCAGACCAAATTACCTCCCATAGTTTTTCAGATGAGTAAGAGGAGCTTGATGGTCTAGACAACTAGAGAAGAAGATACATCACTGAGAGCTTTATAGCCTGTCTTAACAGAGTATCTTCCATCTTTGCTGTGAGGCCAAACCATAATGTCAGATTGGGCTGACCAAGAAATAGGAGTCTTAATAACTTCAATAACACTAGACGGAGCCACGTTATGTCTAACCAAGTTAAGATCCCAGCTTTTATTACTATCCATAAGATCCGCCACTACAGAGGTAGTGGCATTATCCTTCAGAATAGCTTTTTCCCCAGAGCTGAGCCAGAGATCATTACTAATCTGAATTTGTTGTCCGAAACCCACCACCCATCTTCCAGTTGATTTTAGAAAATCCCTGCCTTGAGAGAGGCTTCTCCAAATCCAAGAGACACCCATTTGTAACTTAGCTTCCCAAAAAGTGCAGTTTGGAAAGTAGATAGCTTTGAGAGTGGTTGACCAGTAGGAGGATGAATCATGAGCCAGTCTCCAAGCTTGCTTGGATAAGAGTGCCGAGTTCAATTTGTTAAAGTCCTTAAAACCCAATCCCCCTTTGTTCTTGGGTGAGCAAAGAGTTTCAAATCTCTTCCAATGAATACCATTAAATCTTCCATTAGATTTCCACCAAAAACTAGCCACTATGGATGTTAAGGCATCACAAAAAGTTTTTGGAAGAGACAAAATAGACATGACATAGCCGGGGATTTCCTGTATAACTGCTTTAATCAAAACCTCCTTTCCAGCCTGATTGAGAAGGTTACCCTTCCAGCCCTCTAATTTGTTAATAGCTTTGTCCTTCAGCCAATTCAAGTCCTGAATTTTTGAACCTCCCCACTCAGCAGGAACACCAAGATAATTGCCTGGGTTAGACCAAATAGGAATATTTGAAATAGATGTAATCCTGTGACGCATATCAGCAGTGACTTTGGAACCACATATAATACCAGACTTAGATATGTTAATTTGGAAGGTGTTCAAGATCTTGATAATTTGGAAAACATCCTCAGGTCTATCTCTTGAGAACAAAATTTCATCATCAGCAAAGAATATGTGGGTTAGGGATGGAGCAGACACAGCCAGCTTGATACCAGGAAAAAAACCAGAATTAGAGGCTTGAGTAATCATTCTTGACAAAACATCAAACACCATAATAAAAAGATAAGGGGATAGGGGATCCCCTTGTCTAATACCTCTTTTAGGGAAGACTCTTCTGGAAGAGTAGCCATTAATCTGATAAGAGTAAGAGACTAAAGATACAAGCTTCATCACATAGGTCACCCAAGCAGTATCAAAACCATAAGCAAGCAACACTGACTGTAAAAATCCCCAGTTCACCCTATCATACGCCTTGTTCATGTCAAGTTTAATTGCTATTCCTTTGCCCCCATTTCCCTGCTTCTTTTTAAGGTAGTGGAAAGCCTCATGAGCTACTACTAAATTGTCTTGAATAAGCCTTCCCCCGACAAAAGTGCTTTGTTGGGGAGAAATGATAGAACTCATGATAGGCTTGAGTCTAGCCACAAAAATCTTAGCAATGACCTTGTAGATGAAAGAGTAGCAGCTAATAGGTCTAAGCTGAGAAAGAGAATCCCGAATAGGAATCTTGGAAATGAAAGAGACATTTGTGAAATTGACCTCCTCACCCAAAATCCCTTCAGTAAAGAGCATCTCAACAGCTTAAAACACTGCATCTTTGATAGTTTCCCAGTTTTTTTGAAAGAATAATCCGTTCAAACCATCTGGACCAGGGGCCTTATAAGTACCAAGATCAAAAACTGCTGATTCAACTTCCTTAAATGTGACAGGACATGTAAGAGCAGAGTTGATGAAGGTAGTTATAACTTTAGGAACATATTGGAGACATTCATCAACACAAGAAGGTTGCTCCTCAGAGTATAAGTCATTATAGAAATCCCAGATGCCACTCAAAACCTCTTGTTGACCATCTAACCACTTGCCTGCTGCATCTTTAACCCTAAGAAGTTTATTTCTGTCCCTTCTTTGAACTGTGGTAGCCTGAAAGAACTCTGTATTCTTATCTCCCCAATTTAACCATTTAATTCTAGACCTCTGCCCCCAATACACCTCTTCTTGTTTCCAAAGCCTGTCCATTTCCTTCCTAGCAAAGTCCACCCACTGCCAATTAGTACTTGCATGAGGCTTGTTCAATTCACTTTCAATCTGACTCTTCAGCTTATTGATTTCTTTAGAAGCATTCCTGAAAGTCTTGTGATGCCATTTGCTGAGATGCGAAGTGCAAGACTTGACTTTTGTATCCCAATTCTGCTAAGGATCTTTATGAGCAGAGTGATTCCATCCAGCAGCCACCTCATCTCTACAGTTATCATGATCCTCCCAAAAGGCTTCATATTTGAAGGATCTTCCACTAGTGATTGGGGGTTTTGGTTTAAATGCAATTGGGGAGTGGTCTGAATTAACAATAGGGAGAGCAGTTGCAAGAGCATGAGGGTACAAATTTCTCCAAGGCCAATTATCAAGCACCCTATCAATTTTTTGTCTAGTAACAAAACCATTTCTTGGATTGCTAATCCAAGTAAATCTGCATCCTTGAAGCTTGAGGTCCATCAAACCTGTATCAGTAAGAAATTCCTTGAAAAGTCTCATTCTTATTGGTTCCACATCCTTGAGTCCATCTTTTTCCGCCACATCCAACATCTCATTAAAGTCCCCCAAACAACACCATGGGGCATTATTACTGGGCTTTAGCCTAGCAACTCTTCCCCATAATGATCTTCTATTTGCAAAAGTTGGATTCCCGTAAATAAAGGATATTTCAAAGCAATTGCCTGACCTGCGTTCTTTGACAGCTGTGTGAATAAAATTAGAACAGGACTCAAGTATTTGGAGCTCATAGTGGTCATTCCAAAGCAAGCATAGACCCCCTGAAGTGCCTTGGGATTCCACATAGTAAACATGTTGATATCTGAACTTTCTTTTCACCTTTTCTACTCTTTCCTTATGGGCTCTGGTTTCCATAAGGAATATAATGGCCAGCTTATAGTCTCTAACAAGACCTTTTAGCTCTCTATTTGTCGAGGCAGCCGCCAAACCTCGACAAGTCCAGATTATACAAGTCATTTGGAGGTTGGGGGCATGGATTGGCCCGCCTCCTCAGCCTTAGATTTGTAGTTGTGACCCATAGCAAACTTCCCAAATGCAGCATCCACTTTGTCAAATTTGTTGAGCTCCTCTAGTTTGACCTTCTTGCTTGAGGTAGCTTCATTCTTGTTAACATCTAGTGGCAATCCTCTTTTCTTCAATTTGAGACCCGAATCTAGATTTAATGCTAGATCCTTTTCTTCTTCTTGATGCAGAATACACTGAGAGTCCTGGTTGGAGTCCTCCTGAGGAAACTCCACAAAGTACTCCTGTGGGGAAGGAGGAAGTAATTTGGGGGATTCCCTCCACTCTATATTAGATCCACTAGCACATTTACTGCTGAATTTTGTTTTGTGAATTTTCCTCTTTGAACATGCAGATTTTGAAGGAGAGATATTAGCACCCTCATATCTCACTTGTTGATTTTTAGGACTAGGGAAGTCTCTCAAGATGATAGGTACTTTCAGACCAATGTCCTCCTTAAGAAGATGAAGATCTTCCATATTCAGCGGTCCTAGACCCGGAGAAGCCTTCAAAGAGCCCAATGGGATAGTTGTGGAGAGTTTGACATCAAGCATGGGATTCTTGATTCTTGTCATAAGTTCATTAGCCTCTTTTGTAGCTCTCTTCTTTTCCTCTTCCCATAATTTTTGCATACTGTTTATCCTCCAAATAGGGCACTGATAGTCAGGTTTGATGTTGTTTTGTGTTTCATCCATAGGATTCGTAGTATTGGTGCTGCCATGCTCTACATCAACAGGAATGGAATTTGTAAGCAGCTGTTGTTGATGGATTTCTTCATATTCAGCCTGTTCTTTCAACTGTCGCTCTTTCCTGTAAGCTGCCAATTCTTCATCATTGAGGTGGGTCTCAAATGGCATAGGATACTCAGTTGTGACATCATGAGCTAGAGACTCTTCAAGGGTAATCTCTCTGATGCGAAGACCAACAGGTTTGTTTCCATAATTAGAGGGGACAGTCCCTGTTCCTGAAGAGTTATTAGCCAATAATTCAGCCAAGGCAGCCCTTACCTTAGCTCTTAGAACTTCTTCACTAACTGGTTCTGTTTCTTTCTCCTGAGGAGTAGCAAAAGTTTGTTCCTTAGCAGAAGTTTGAAACTTATGTGCTGTGTTCTTGGTGGAATCACCATATCTTTGCTATGTTCCATGAGTACAATAGCAATAGGTTTAGCAGGAAGAGCTACCATACTTTGACTGTATTTTGGAATTGAATTGCAATAAGTAGCCATAACCTTAGTCTCCTTGCAGGATTTTTGTTCATGTCCCATGTTGCCACAATTGAAACACAAGTCTTGCATTCTCTCATACTTGTAATGAACCCACACCTTAGGTAGATTCTTTCTAGGAATCCAGCATCCTGCTGGGATAGGCTTAATAATATCTAGAAGAACTCTAGCCCTAAGGAATGTTCTGATTACCCTTCCTTCCACAATGGAATCTTCTATTTCAATGACCTTCCCTACTTTTTGGAGAATGGTTGAACAGTTAATGCTATTCAAAAACTCCATAGGCAGATTATGGATTTGGATCCAAAATGGATTCCATTCAAATGCTATTTCACCTGTGTTCATATCAGGCTTCCATCTTTGAATGCACATTAAATGGTTTAAAAATAACCATGGGGCTTTTTTCTCAACCTCATTACAATCTTTTTCAGAATCAAACGTAAATAGGAACTTATTCTTACCAATATCTGATATTTGGATGTCCTTATAGGTTGACCATGCTTTGCTGATCACTCCTTTAGTAGCAGCTTTGTTCTGCGACTTTTCAGTGTAGAGGAATCCAATCAGAGTTCTTTTTTCCAAGTCCAAACTGTTAACATTTGCGGGGATAAGGACTTCAGAGAGTTCCTCAGGGTTTTCACATCCAAGATGAGGAACACTTGAAGAGCTAGACGCCATAGAGGAGCAGCACCCCTGATCAAGCAGCTTGCAGAGGCAGGAGATACAATGCAAAGGATTTGATGACTTTAGTGATGATTTAGGGTTACTAGAGCTTGTTTCCTTCTCTTGCTGAATGTAACGGTTAGGTGGGAATAATATTCAATGTGTAAAGACTTTTTCTGTTTTAAGGAAGTGTTAACCATGTAATAGTAATGTATGGTGGTAATTGACTAAGTACAGGTGAGTTTAAGGAAAGATAAAATGTAACAGACACATGGGTAATACCCATTGGACCTCCTATTGGAAACACAACCCTTTCAAGGGAACATAACCTCTAACCCTAGCAGAGTATTCGTGGGATCATATACGTTTGGGCAGATTAAATTTTTAAAAGGGAATACTTCAGCTGAAATAAAAGGTGATGGGTTTAATAAACATAATGGGTTGGATTTTACTCTAGCCCACTACTTGTTGTTCCCAAAATTCCTAATTGCAGCCCCTTATATTTCTATTACACCTAACTCATTTTATACACAAATTCACACCAAACACTCCATTAAATCTTAGATAGATCAATCATCCATACACATATTTCAATGTACTAAAATAACCACAAGAATTATCCAAAGTAATCCTTTAATTAAATCGCTTAGCACCACAGTGCTTAAAATACTTAGAAACACAATTACTTTGGGGTGTTACACTGTTCATCCTAATTTCGATTAATCCTGGAAATTGATTTTATGTTTTAGTTTGATTTTCGTTTCTAGAACGATAAAACGATGAAGAAAATGGAACGATGAAGAAAATGGAACATGAAACGATGAAGAAATTGGAATCCCGGAAATGATGAACAAAATTTTATTTTATTTTTACTCTAAATTAATTAAAAATATGAATCATCAGCCACATAAGCACCCCAAACAGTCACTTAAGCATTTTTGTAATGGAGTTAAAAAACTGTGAAAAGGGTAACGGTGTAACGTTTTTAAAACTTAAGGGACCTAATCGTTACAAAAAAAAAGGTTAAGGGACCTATTCGTTGCCTGAAAATAAGTTAATGGACCTCGGGAGATATTTTGTCTACAATTTACTTGTAATAAAATAAGGGCTAAAGTGCTCCCGGGGTCCCTTATCTTTATTTAAAGTAACGAATTAGTCCTTTATGTTTTTTTTGTCCCAAATAAGTCCTTTATCTTTCAAATTTTTGACACATAAATCTTTTTCCGTTAACAGTGCTGATTTATGTGTCAAAAAAAAGGATTTATGTGTTAAAAATTTGAAACATAAAGGACTGATTTGGGACAGAAAAGGATTTATGTGTCAAAAATTTAAAACATAAAGGACTGATTTGGGACAAAAAAAAGATAAAGGACCAAATCGTTACTTTAAATAAAGATAAGGGACCCCGAGAGCACTTTAGCCTAAAATAAGATTAATATTTGTACCCAAATATAATATTAATATTAGTTTCTTATTAGTTGACTAGAAATTTTAAAATATCACATAGTTGGAATTTACTAGTATAAAGTAAGATTAATTATTTGTACCAAAATATAATATTAATTTTTTTGTATAAAAACTTATTATATCAAATATTAAACAAAAACTTCCTATATCAAATATTAACTAAAAACTTCGTATAAACATAATTAAATCATTAAGTATCAATTTTTTTAATCAATCAAAATTATTTATTGATAATGGTAGTTTGTTATTAAGTCACATATTTGGAATTTCGTCTTAAATAAAATTAAATAAAATTCCTTTCTTCTTAGGTAAATACTCATTTAAAGAAAAAAACACCTTCCTAGTTTTGTTATTCAATATATAAGTTTGTTTAAAGCATTAAATATGATAAAATATTCATATAAAATTAATATTTGTATATATTCCTATTTTTACATATTAAATATGAAACTTTTTTTATAATAAAAAATTTAGGGTGATGAGGTGGCACATTTCAAGGCAAATAAAACCTTTGACATCTTTAACTCCAAATTTGAGTGTAATTGGTTAAGACCCTAGACAAAAAAAACCTTCGGCATCTTTATCTTTATGTACCTACAAAGGGAATTAAATTGACTTCAACCAAGGAGACTAGTGGAGACTTGAACTCATGACCTATCAGATACAAGTCCTATCATGCTCTACTAGACTGACCCTTCAAATTTGAATATTATAAACATAATAACTAAAACAATACTTATAAACATAATAATTAAAACAATAAATATAAAAAATGCTATTTTTATAAATTTAATTTTTTTTGAATTATTTATTGATAATGGTAGTATTAATTGAGTTATATATTTACCCAATAGCACTTGGATGAGATGGTAGGGGTCTCTTTTAACCAATGTACTAGGTTCGAATCCAGTCCTGGGCATGCAGCAGTGTTAAATCTCTTGAGGGAGAGCTTTGCCGCCCATTGTGCTCCTACCCGACTCGAGGGATTAGTCTCTGCAGTTGCGCGTAGAGGATACCCAGTTTATACCAAAAAAATTGAGTTATATATTTGGAATATTCTATTAGTTAATAAAATGCAGTGAATTGGGTTTGGTCAAAAAGCTTAAATATTAATTAAGTTTTACCTTCCTAAATTTTGTATTAAATGTTAATTCTTCTCAAAATATTAAATATGATAGGATATTTATTAAAATATTTAATATTTTCGATATCTGTTTTTTATATTTTCAATAAGTCTTCAATATTTTTGTCAAAACAAAGTAAAATAAAATAAGTCTTCAATCTTTATGAGGAAATCTACTACATTAATTTTTTTTTGTCTAATTTATAGTATATTTTATTATGGTACTCGTATTTAGTTATAAAACTTATACCAAATAAATCTATATTCTAGCAAAGATAGAAGATTGCTCTATTTCTTTATTGATAAAAAAAAATTCAGTTTACCAAAATATGTAGAAAAGTTACATATTTTTAAACGATGTTAAAGGAATACAAATTTCCATAGATAGACAATTTTTTTAATAAATATATATCCTTGTTTAGCTGTTATCAAACATTATAAGCGAGGCTAGTCTCTACAGCCTGCTTTTGGAGGGAAAGATCAATATTGGAGGGAAAATAATAGTCTTGGCGCCAAGGGGTATTTTTGTAATTTTCTCACTAGCTTTTGTTGCATGTCAGCCAAGTGTCTCTATTTTTCTTCTTCTATCACATCTCTTTCTTTAACACTCTTTATCTACTTTTCATTCTTCTTCTCTCATCTATCTTTCTTTCCAACTTATCTTCACCTTTTCATTCCTCTACATCCTACATTTCCTCTTCTTCTCCAATATTCCCTAAAAAAAAATTGTCACCTTAGTCTCTCTGTTGCTCTTTCGCCAGGAGACACGAAAGGGAGTCACGAGAGGGCGGGAAGGTATGGGCTAGGACCAAACAAATTGAGTGATTTGTGGGAGGATTTGAGGGTTGAGTTGAAATTTTCTCTGCATTTTCAAGAATCAAAACCTTCACTTTCTACTCAAATTTCTTACACATTCTAATCTTCAAAACCACCACAAATCAGGACCTAAAACACTTCCCATTCCAACCCCAAAACAGTTTTTTTTAATCTCTCAAATATCATGGAAATCAAATTGCATGTTGAAGTTCATGAAAGATTAGAACCTATATAAGCTCTAAATGTGTGAAGAAAACTTTAAACTAAATGATTGAAGCTAACAACTATATTTTTGGGCTTAATTTCGTGGGTTCAAAGAGCTTGAAGAAGAGAGTAGTTGCGGTAAAATATTCTATCCAGAATAGCTTCAAACTCACTTCTTGAAGGCATGGAAAGTTTTGTTTGCATGTCACCAAGGAGGTTGATTCAAGAGCTTGGAGTTGGGATTCAACTAGAGGGAAATCAAAGATATATAGCAGGCTAAAGTGGTGATTGAAGAAGTTCGATGCTTTTAGTTTTATCTTATATTCGTTGTTATTTTCATTTTTTTGGTTTTATCATGTTGATGACAAGTTTCCTAAGTGTTCTAAATTGTCTTTGTTGCAGGTTTTGGCTTCTGAGTTTGGTAGTTTTATTTTTACATTCTCCCTTTTGTAGGACTATGTGTGCCTCTCTTTCACCGGTCCTGTTTTCTCTTGCTCTTTTGCATGTCTTCTTTTTCTTCCATCCACCACATGTCTCAAACTATCTATGTAAAGCAATTCTAAGTAGTGCATGTAAAACACATATTCTTCACTTCATGAAACATCATGCCACGTTTCATGATGCCAAACACACAAAGAGGGGTTTTCTGGAGAGAGAAAGAACAAGATAAGAGACAAAGTACTAGCCATTAGAGATAGCAAAGAGAGGGAAGAGGAAAGAACAATTGTGAAGGGGGATCAGAGACACAAGAGAGAGAGAGAGAGAGAGAGAGAGAGAGAGAGAGAGAGAGAGAGAGGAGAGGGAGCCGTGACGACAACGGTGTCAGGAAATTGCTCGCAGAAGGAAGGACACCGCTACAAGCTCACCGGAAATCGCCTATATACGGCGGAGACGAGAAGGAAGGACACATGTTAGATAAGCAGGAAAAGGAGGAAGATGAGGAAAACATGTGTTGGGCATGCAAGAAAAGGAAGATGGCTCAAAAAGAAGAAGAAGACATGCATGTGTTGGACATGCAAGGATAAAAAAACACATGTTAGACATGCAGGAAAAGGAAGATGAGGAAGACATGTGTTGGGCATGCAAGAAAAGGAAGATGACTCAAAAAGAAGAAGAAGACATGCATGTGTTGGACATGCAAGGATAAAGAAACACATGTTAGACATCCAAGAAAAAGAAAATGAGGAAGACATGTGTAAGGCATGCAAGAAAATGTAGATGACTCAAAAAGAAGAAGATATGTGTTGGACATGCAAGGAAAAAAGAGGAAGGCATGTGGAAGAAGAAGATTAGGTGCAAAGTTTGGTGGAGGATTAAGGATAGAGGCAAATTTTCCTAACATGTTTTGAATACTTATAGATGATTATTGTTGTAATCGTTTGTTTGTTTGTGACTTATGTTTTAATTTTTGTAATTATACAAGTTATTACTAGCGCTTCCCGTGCATTGCATGGGCGATGAAACTAGTAAATTATAAATATTACTATAAATCTATAGTCTATTTTTTTGGGTAAACCCGGGTATCCACCGCACGGACAGCAGTGACTAATCTCTCGCTCATTGTAGGTGCCTCGAGGGGCAGGACAGCTGGCTCAGAGTTTTAACGTTGCTTTGTACCCAAAGCGGGGATCAAACCCCCGACCCTTGGTTAATGGAGGTTCAGCCCCAACCGCTGAACCCCACGCTCTGGGTTTATAAATCTATAGTCTATGATGTGGTATATCATATTTTTTAGGCTTAAATATATGATAAGCCCCTGCAAATATGGCCAAAATCCATTAAAGCCCCTGCAAAATTTTTTTTTTAAAATGACCCTTGCAAATATTAAGCGTTTGCGGTTAAGCCCCTCAGTCAATTTTCTGTCAAAAAAGGCATAAAAAATACTGACGTGGCCACGTGTCTTCATCCCATTGGACCATTGTGCCACGTGTCACTAACATGCCACGTGTCACTAAACCTAATTTCTAACTCTCCTTCTCTCAGCGCCGCAACCCTCTCCCCCTAACCTTAAACTTCTCTTTCACCTCAGCGCCGCTCCTCAATCTCTCTGACCATCGCCTTACTCCCTCGATCTCTCTTCTCTTCAGCGCCGTTCACCCCCTCCTTTCCTCCTCACCAAACCAGATTTCGCTTCTCTTCTCCCACCAACCTGATCCTCTCTTCCTCTCACCACCGACAGTAACTCTAAATTTACTCTCTCTTCTCGCCACCAATCCTAACCTCCTAT
>JAZGSX010000080.1:0-89665 GCA_039519185.1 Astragalus membranaceus
ATTATGTCCATGTGGACTATTTGGTTATGTTTTACTATTTTCCGCTGCGTATGGTTGTGTTGTTATGTTGAGTTTTATAAGTGACGTTGAAATGAGATTGGAGATTTTTTGTGATGTGCTACGCGAATGCATGAGTATTGAGTTGAACTGTTTTTCAAAACTGCTAAGCGACGTTTTATTGAAGTATGTGTAACATTTCCCTATGAACGAGATTTTCAAACTCTGATTTTTATAAACAAAGTGACGGGTAGGTAGAAAGGGGTGTTACACCCAGCACTAGGCGCCCAGGCGCCCCAACACAACCAAAACACCAAAAATTCTTAATCATTTTTTCCAAACCAAATCACCACAACATTCACAAAATACATTGTACTCATACCAACAACATTCAATCTCATATATATATATTAAGAACACATCAAGGCACAAAATCAACACATGAAATCCAAACCTTAGCATAGGGAATCGAATTAACCACATCAATTATCAATTTCAACTAACCTAAACAATTCTAACAATTAACAAGTAATGTCAAGTGGGATCCTATGGTTTACATACAACCTATTATATTCTCTATTATAGAGTGAGATCCCCTAACCTTGATTATGACGAGCTAGAGCCTTTCCCACCGAAGCACCGACAAATCACCGCAACAAGGAAACTCCTTCTTTTCTCACGATCACGCCCTTTCTCTCTTTCCCTTGGACCATTGCGAATTGATCAAAATAGAAAGGGTTAGGGAAATTCGAAACCTAAGCACTTGATAGAGAAAGGAAATCGAATCATAGAAGATTAGGAACCCTTACCTAGGATCAAGATGCACAAACCCTAACTCCAAGCTTGAAGTCGCTCCTTCCTTCTCTTCTCCTCTCCTTCGACTTTCTTTCTTTTCTTCTCTCTTTCGACTTTCTTTCTTTCTTTTGACACTAGTGAGGCGCGACCTAGACCCCTAGTGCCTAAGGAGCGCCTAAGCCAACGGGCTTGGGCTTCTTGGGCCGTCATTTGCAATTCCGGTATTACCAACGCCATCCCCTTCAGTTAAATAAAAATACTACATTATCATATAATAAAATAAAATAGTGCAACACTTTAAATAATTTAATCAATTACTTAATTAAATTATTTTAGGGTGTTACATACAATATGGGCCAAATCGTACAATTTGTTCCGAACTGGTACGAAATCACACGAAATGGTATGTAATGGTACAAACAGGTACGAAATCGTACGAACTGGTACGAACCCGGACAAGTTTTTGCAATATGGGCCAAATCGTACGATTTGGTCCGAACTGGTACGAAATCACACGAAATGGTATGAAAATTGAACAAATAGGTACGAAATCGTACGAACTCGTACGAGTATGTACAATATGGGCCAAATTGTACAATTTGGTCCGAACTGGTACGAAATCACACGAAATGGTATGAACAGATACGAAATCGTACGAAATGGTATGAACTCGTACGAGTTTGCACAATATGGGCCAAATAGTACGATTTGGTCCGAAGTGGTACGAACAGGTACGGAATCGTACAAAATGGTATGAAATTGTACGAACTCAAAAAAATGGTTCGAAATCGTACCAGTTTATACAATATGGGATAAATCGTACGATTTGGTCCGACCTGGGACGAAATCACACGAAATGGTATGAAATGGTAAAAACAGGAACGAAATCGTACGAACTGGTACGAACCCGTACAAGTTTTTACAATATGGGCCAAATCGTACGAATTGGTCCGAACTGGTACGAAATCACACGAAATGGTATGAAATAGAACAAACAGGTACGAAATCGTACGAACTCGTACGAGTATGTACAATATGGGCCAAATCGTACAATTTGTTCCCAACTAGTACGAAATCACACGAAATGGTATGAATAGGTACGAAATGGTACGAAGTGGTATGAACTACTACGAACTCGAAAAAATGGTACGAAATCGTACCAGTTTATTCAATAAGGGCCAAGTCGTACAATTTGGTCCGAACTGGTACGAAATGGTGCAAACAGGTACGAAATTCTACGAACTGGTACGAACTCGTACGAGTTGGTACAATATGGGCCAAATTGTACGATTTGGTCGAAACTAGTACGAACTCCAAAAAATGGTTCGAAATCGTACTAGTTTTTACAATATGGGCCAAATCGTACGATTTGGCCCGATCTGGTACGAAATCACACGAAATGGTATGAAATGGTACAAACAGGTACGAAATCGTACGAACTGGTACGAACCCGTACAAGTTTGTACAATAAGGGCCAAATCGTACGATTTGATCCGAACTGGTACGAAATCATAAAAAATGGTATGAAAATTGAACAAACTGGTACGAAATCGTACGAACTCGTACGAGTATGGCCAATATGGGCCAAATTGTACAATTTGGTCTGAACTGGTACGAAATCACACGAAATGGTATGAACAGATACGAAATCGTACGAAATGGTATGAACTCGTACGAGTTTGTACAATATGGGCCAAATAGTACGATTTGGTCCGAAAGGGTACGAACAGGTACGGAATCGTACAAAATGGTATGAACTTGTACGAACTCAAAAAAAAGGTTCGAAATCGTACCAGCTTATACAATATGGGATAAATCGTACGATTTGGTCCGAACTGGTACGAAATCACACGAAATGGTACGAAATCGTAAAAACGGGAACGAACTCAAAAAATGGTACGGACTCGTACGAGTATGTACAATATGGGCCAAATCGTACGATTTCCTCCGAACTGGTACGAAATGACACGAAATGGTATGAAATGGTACAAACAGGTACGAAATCTTACGAATTGGTACAACTTCAAAAAAATGGTACGAACTCGTACGAGTATGTACAATATGGGCCAAATCGTACAATTTGTTCCGAACTGGTACGAAATCACACGAAATGGTATGTAATGGTACAAACAGGTACGAAATCGTACGAACTGGTACGAACCCTGACAAGTTTTTGCAATATGGGCAAAATCGTACGATTTGGTCCGAACTGGTACGAAATCACACGAAATGGTATGAAAATTGAACAAATAGGTACGAAATCGTACGAACTCGTACGAGTATGTACAATATGGGCCAAATTGTACAATTTGGTCCGAACTGGTACGAAATCACACGAAATGGTATGAACAGATACGAAATCGTACGAAATGGTATGAACTCGTACGAGTTTGCACAATATGGGCCAAATAGTACGATTTGGTCCGAAGTGGTACGAACAGGTACGGAATCGTACAAACTGGTATGAAATTGTACGAACTCAAAAAAATGGTTCGAAATCGTACCAGTTTATACAATATGGGATAAATCGTACGATTTGGTCCGACCTGGGACGAAATCACACGAAATGGTATGAAATGGTAAAAACAGGAACGAAATCGTACGAACTGGTACGAACCCGTACAAGTTTTTACAATATGGGCCAAATCGTACGAATTGGTCCGAACTGGTACCGAATCACACGAAATGGTATGAAATAGAACAAACAGGTACGAAATCGTACGAACTCGTACGAGTATGTACAATATGGGCCAAATCGTACAATTTGTTCCCAACTAGTACGAAATCACACGAAATGGTATGAATAGGTACGAAATGGTACGAAGTGGTATGAACTACTACGAACTCGAAAAAAATGGTACGAAATCGTACCAGTTTATTCAATAAGGGCCAAGTCGTACAATTTGGTCCGAACTGGTACGAAATGGTGCAAACAGGTACGAAATTCTACGAACTGGTACGAACTCGTACGAGTTGGTACAATATGGGCCAAATTGTACGATTTTGTTGAAACTAGTACGAACTCCTAAAAGTGGTTCGAAATCGTACTAGTTTTTACAATATGGGCCAAATCGTACGATTTGGCCCGATCTGGTACGAAATCACACGAAATGGTATGAAATGGTACAAACAGGTACGAAATCGTACGAACTGGTACGAAACCGTACAAGTTTCTACAATATGGGCCAAATCGTACGACTTGATCCAAACTGGTACGAAATCACAAAAAATGGTATGAAATTTGAACAAACTGGTACGAAATCGTACGAACTCGTACGAGTAAGGCCAATATGGGCCAAATTGTACAATTTGGTCCGAACTGGTACGAAATCACACGAAATGGTATGAACAGATACGAAATCGTACGAAATGGTATGAACTCGTACGAGTTTGTACAATATGGGCCAAATAGTACGATTTGGTCCGAAAGGGTACGAACAGGTACGGAATCGTACAAAATGGTATGAACTTGTACGAACTCAAAAAAATGGTTCGAAATCGTGCCAGCTTATACAATATGGGATAAATCGTACGATTTGGTCCGAACTGGTACGAAATCACACGAAATGGTACGAAATCATAAAAACGGGTACAAACTTAAAAAATGGTACGGACTCGTACGAGTATGTACAATATGGGCCAAATCGTACGATTTCCTCCGAACTGGTACGAAATGACTCGAAATGGTATGAAATGGTACAAACAGGTACGAAATCTTACGAACTGGTACAACTTCGAAAAAATGGTACGAACTCGTACGAGTATGTACAATATGGGCCAAATCGTACAATTTGTTCCGAACTGGTACGAAATCACACGAAATGGTATGTAATGGTACAAACAGGTACGAAATCGTACGAACTGGTACGAACCCGGACAAGTTTTTGCAATATGGGCCAAATCGTACGATTTGGTCCGAACTGGTACGAAATCACACGAAATGGTATGAAAATTGAACAAATAGGTACGAAATCGTACGAACTCGTACGAGTATGGCCAATATGGGCCAAATTGTACAATTTGGTCCGAACTGGTACGAAATCACACGAAATGGTATGAACAGATACGAAATCGTACGAAATGGTATGAACTCGTACGAGTTTGCACAATATGGGCCAAATAGTACGATTTGGTCCGAAGTGGTACGAACAGGTACGGAATCGTACAAAATGGTATGAAATTGTACGAACTCAAAAAAATGGTTCGAAATCGTACCAGTTTATACAATATGGGATAAATCGTACGATTTGGTCCGACCTGGGACGAAATCACACGAAATGGTATGAAATGGTAAAAACAGGAACGAAATCGTACGAACTGGTACGAACCCGTACAAGTTTTTACAATATGGGCCAAATCGTACGAATTGGTCCGAACTGGTACGAAATCACACGAAATGGTATGAGATAGAACAAACAGGTACGAAATCGTACGAACTCGTACGAGTATGTACAATACGGGCCAAATCATACAATTTGTTCCCAACTAGTACGAAATCACACGAAATGGTATGAATAGGTACGAAATGGTACGAAGTGGTATGAACTACTACGAACTAGAAAAAATGGTACGAAATCGTACCAGTTTATTCAATAAGGGCCAAGTCGTACAATTTGGTCCGAACTGGTACGAAATGGTGCAAACAGGTACGAAATTCTACGAACTGGTACGAACTCGTACGAGTTGGTACAATATGGGCCAAATTGTACGATTTGGTTGAAACTAGTACGAACTCCTAAAAGTGGTTCGAAATCGTACTAGTTTTTACAATATGGGCCAAATCATACGATTTGGCCCGATCTGGTACGAAATCACACGAAATGGTATGAAATGGTACAAACAGGTACGAAATCGTACGAACTGGTACGAAACCGTACAAGTTTCTACAATATGGGCCAAATCGTACGACTTGATCCGAACTGGTACGAAATCACAAAAAATGGTATGAAAATTGAACAAACTGGTACGAAATCGTACGAACTCGTACGAGTATGGCCAATATGGGCCAAATTGTACAATTTGGTCCGAACTGGTACGAAATCACACGAAATGGTATGAACAGATACGAAATCGTACGAAATGGTATGAACTCGTACGAGTTTGTACAATATGGGCCAAATAGTACGATTTGGTCCGAAAGGGTACGAAGAGGTACGGAATCGTACAAAATGGTATGAACTTGTACGAACTCAAAAAAATGGTTCGAAATCGTACCAGCTTATACAATATGGGATAAATCGTACGATTTGGTCCGAACTGGTACGAAATCACACAAAATGGTACGAAATCGTAAAAACGGGTACGAACTTAAAAAATGGTACGGACTCGTACGAGTATGTACAATATGGGCCAAATCGTACGATTTCCTCCGAACTGGTACGAAATGACTCGAAATGGTATGAAATGGTACAAACAGGTACGAAATCTTACGAACTGGTACAACTTCGAAAAAATGGTACGAACTCGTACGAGTATGTACAATATGGGCCAAATCGTACAATTTGTTCCGAACTGGTACGAAATCACACGAAATGGTATGTAATGGTACAAACAGGTACGAAATCGTACGAACTGGTACGAACCCGGACAAGTTTTTGCAATATGGGCCAAATCGTACGATTTGGTCCGAACTGGTACGAAATCACACGAAATGGTATGAAAATTGAACAAATAGGTACGAAATCGTACGAACTCGTACGAGTATGTACAATATGGGCCAAATTGTACAATTTGGTCCGAACTGGTACGAAATCACACGAAATGGTATGAACAGATACGAAATCGTACGAAATGGTATGAACTCGTACGAGTTTGCACAATATGGGCCAAATAGTACGATTTGGTTCGAAGTGGTACGAACAGGTACGGAATCGTACAAAATGGTATGAAATTGTACGAACTCAAAAAAATGGTTCGAAATCGTACCAGTTTATACAATATGGGATAAATCGTACGATTTGGTCCGACCTGGGACGAAATCATACGAAATGGTATGAAATGGTAAAAACAGGAACGAAATCGTACGAACTGGTACGAACCCGTACAAGTTTTTACAATATGGGCCAAATCGTACGAATTGGTCCGAACTGGTACGAAATCACACGAAATGGTATGAAATAGAACAAACAGGTACGAAATCGTACGAACTCGTACGAGTATGTACAATATGGGCCAAATCGTACAATTTGTTCCCAACTAGTACGAAATCACACGAAATGGTATGAATAGGTACAAAATGGTACGAAGTGGTATGAACTACTACGAACTCGAAAAAATGGTACGAAATCGTACCAGTTTATTCAATAAGGGCCAAGTCGTACAATTTGGTCCGAACTGGTACGAAATGGTGCAAACAGGTACGAAATTCTACGAACTGGTACGAACTCGTACGAGTTGGTACAATATGGGCCAAATTGTACGATTTGGTCGAAACTAGTACGAACTGTAACACCCCTTTCTACCCGTCAATTTGTTTATAAAAATCAGAGTTTGAAAAATCTCGTTCATAGGAAATGTTACACATACTCAAATCAAACGTCGCTTATCAAACTTTAAAAAACAGTCTAACTCAAATTTGTACGTCCACGTAGCACATCACAATATCAAAAACTCAAGCCTCATGGTTAACGTCACTTATAACACTCCTCATAACACAATCAACTACGCAGCGGAAAATTTGTAAAGCATAACCAAATAGTCCACATGGACAAAATAATCAAAAATCACTAATAAAGGCCGAGTTCATTATCCCCCCTGAGTGCTACGTATCAGAGCATGACGACTCGACTCGAAAAGTGAAGCTAATACCTTCACTGGGAATCACCTGCACGTTACCAACACGAGGGCAACATTCAAACAGGAAAGGGTGAGCATCATTTCAGTCTATATAATAGAAAACATGATAAGCACTAATCACAGGCTACGCAATAGAATAATCAGCATCCAATACACAAAACATCCACAACACAGTCATCATTCACATCATGTACAAACTCATCTCATGTCATGTAGATTTTGAAATGCAACCCACTCGCGGGTATATGCATGAAGGTACCTTTTCACAAAACGTCGCTTAGCCACTCAGGCCTCATCATCACTTAGCCACTCAGGCCTCAAAACATCACTGGGTTTTATGCATATGGGCATGAGACTCTATGACATGCACCACTCACTTCACAAAATCACACAATTACTCAAATCACAGTCAACAATGTGACCCATCACTTACCTGTTTGCTCGCACGGAGCACAGCACCTGCCAAATTCATAATCATCACACAACATCACTAGGCCACTTAGACCTTAACCTCACTTAGCCACTCAGGCCCCAATTGACACTTACACATAAACATCATTTAATTCAAACATTAGCCACTGAGGGCAAAAACGTCATTTGACTAGCCACCAAGGGCATCCTCGTCATTTACACATCATTATCATTAACTTCGGCCACTAGGGGCAAAACAGTCATTTGACTAGCCACCAAGGGCATCCTCGTCATTTACACATCATTATCATTAACTTTGGCCACTAGGGGCAAAAGAGTCATTCTGACACTACCGTGTTTAAAACGGTTGTTTATACACCAAAAGGGATTTTAAAAGAGTTCCACGTCATTTCTCAATGTCACTGGGACGATCACCGGGGACAGCCACTTGGGCGCCCACAAACAGTCAGAAATTAATAATTTTCCATTTTAAAAATTGAACACACAAATGGACAGCGGAAAAAGCTTCACGACACTTTTTGAATCGTTCGAAACGGACGTCGGAGTCAAAAGTTATGGTAAAAAGAAGTTTGGGAAAAATTAGACGTCGTTCTGAAAATTGGCGCCTTAGGCAACACAGGCACCCGGCGCCCAGGCGCGCACAACACAAGGCAACACAGCGCGACAGGCGCCCAGCGCCCAGGCGCGCGCCACACTCACACACGCACGCAACAGCGCCACAGGCGCTCAGCGCCCAGGCGCGCACAACGCACACACAACACGCAACACGGGCGCCAGCGCCCAGGCGCGCCCCCACGCGCAACAACAACACAGAACAGGCGCCCAGCGCCCAGCATAGGCGCCCAGCGCCCAGAACCAGCAGCAACATCCAGAATTTTTACCAAAACACTTTTTAATACTGAAAATTGTTTTCTTAACAATTCTAAATTATAAAACCTCAACATTTTCCCAGCAACTAAACATACACATTTTCAATCAATTTCTCAAAAACTCAATAGGCATTATATCCCCTATCCCCTTGGCGCCCTAGGCGCCTATACACCATTCATCCAATTTCGCAACAACACAAGTAATTCCAACACAACAAATTCAGTTTCAAGGCCATAATTCGAATGTCACAATTTACCAACACAACGCATATCTGTCAAGAATTCAATCTCACGATCACTCCCACTTCGCATACACACATACATATGATGGCCATTACTAACGAAGCATCAAGAAAGCATCAAGAATCATGCATACATTAATTTCGCATACATCTAAATATGAAATCCAGCATCAACAATGCATCAAGAACTCTATTCTAATCCTAGATCTAGAACCCATCATATAAACTATTAGATAGAGTGATAGAGCTCCCCTAACCTCGAAATTGAAGAACGGAGGCTCCGGAGATAATCACGTACAGGATCACAGCAACAAGGTCACGTTCTTGCTCGTTCTTGGTTGCAACCTCTCTCCTCTTCCTCTTCTCTCCTACGGCGCTTCTCCTAGCTCTCTCTCTAACTCACGCTCTTCTTTCTTTCTTTTGGTTTTTTCGCAAACACTAGCAAAAACCCTACCCCCTATGCGTTACTCCACTTCGCATATGATAAGAATGGTGGGCTTGGGCTTCTCACTTAGGCCCAAGTCCATTAGGGTTGGCACCTCCATTTCCTAATGCTTCCTACGCAATTGGCACAAATTCTAATTAATTGAGTTACATCAAATAATTTAATTTAAATTCCCAATTATTTAATTAAATAAATTAATTAAATAATTTTAGGGTGTTACAACTCTCCCCCACTTAGAATATTTCGTCCTCGAAATTTACCTGGTCAAACAACTCTGGGTAGGACTCTCGCATCTTGCTCTCTAGCTCCCAAGTCATACTCTCACCGGCAGCTCCTAGCCAGACCACTTTCACTAATGCAATCTCTTTGCCTCTAAGCGCCTTCACTTCACGATCCTCAATCCTCACGGGCATCGTCTCCACAGTGAGATTATCCCGCACCTCTACATCGTCCACTTGGATCACATGAGATGGATCAGAAACATACTTCCGAAGTTGCGACACGTGGAACACGTCGTGCAAGTTCGAAAGATTTGGCGGTAAAGCCACTCTATAAGCCACATTTCCAATTCTCTCGGATATCTGATAAGGACCAACAAATCGAGGAGTGAGCTTCTTCGATTTCAACGCTCGACCAACACCGGTAATAGGAGAAACCCTCAAGAACACATGCTCACCCTCCTGAAACTCTAAATCCTTCCTCCGCTTGTCATGATAACTCTTCTGACGACTCTGCGAAGCCTTCATCTTCTCACGGATCATCTTGATCTTCTCCGTAGTCTCCCGGACAATCTCCGGTCCCAACACCACACTTTCCCCCGAATCATACCAACATAATGGCGTCCTACACTTTCGACCATACAATGCTTCAAACGGTGCCATCCCGATACTGGAATGGTGACTGTTGTTATAGGTAAACTCAATCAACGCAAGATATGAATCCCAAGAACCCCGCTGTTCCAATACACAAGCCCTCAACAGATCCTCTAACGACTGAATTGTTCTCTCGGACTGACCATCGGTCTGGGGATGATACGCCGAACTCATTTTTAACTTAGAACCCAATTCTTTCTGCAAACTCTTCCAAAACTCGGAAGTGAACCTCGGATCCCTATCTGACACAATACTCTTCGGAACACCGTGCAGTCTCACAATCTCCTTGACATAAACCTCTGCCAACCTCGATACTGGATAAGTGATATTAATAGGAATAAAATGAGCAGACTTCGTTAACCTATCAATGATCACCCAAATAGCGTCATGACCCTTAGCTGTATTCGGTAACCCCGTCACAAAATCCATTGCTATGCTATCCCATTTCCATTCTGGAATTTCCAACGGTTGCATTAGCCCTGCAGGCTTCTGATGCTCCACCTTAGATTTCTGACAGGTCAAACAGGCATACACAAACTGCGCCACATCTCTCTTCATACCATACCACCAAAACATCTTTTTCAGATCTTGATACATCTTCGTTGCTCCAGGATGGATACTCAACTTGCTACGATGACCTTCCTCTAAAATTGCCTTTCTCATCTCTTCATCGTCAGGAACACAGATCCTACCCCGGAACCTCAACACACCACTGGAATCCAATTTGAATTCTTCATCTTCGGATTGACCCACCCCATTAATTAAATCCACTAACTTAACATCTGACTTCTGGGCCTCTCTGATGCTGCCCAGGAATTCATTGTCGATCTTTAGCATTCCCAGCTTGACACTGCGAGGTGTCATCTTACAAACCAAACTCAAATCTCTGAATTCTTCTATTAACTCTAATTCCTTCACCATCATAGCCGACATATGCAAGGACTTTCTGCTTAAAGCATCAGCCACGACGTTAGCCTTGCCGGGATGATAATTCAAACCGAAGTCATAATCCTTCAAGAGTTCCAACCACCGACGCTGTCTCATATTCAACTCTTTTTGATCGAACAGATATTTTAGACTCTTATGATCACTGAACACTTCGAACCTTGAACCATAAAGGTAGTGCCTCCAAATCTTGAGCACAAAAACCACAGCAGCCAACTCTAAATCGTGCGTAGGGTAATTTTTTTCATGAATCCGCAATTGCCTCGACGCATACGCAACGACCTTCCCATCCTGCATCAACACACCACCGAGACCCATCTTCGATGCGTCACAATACACAACGAACGGTTCCTCTGGATTAGGCAACGTCAAAACAGGCGACGTCGTCAATCTCTTTTTCAGTTCCATAAAACTTTCCTCGCACCGAGCATCCCAAACAAAAACCTTACCCTTGCAAGTCAACTGAGTCAATGGGAGGGCCAACTTGGAAAAACCCTCGATGAACCTCCTGTAGTACCCAGCCAAACCCAAAAAGCTTCTAATCTCTGTTACGGACTTCGGAGACTCCCACTCCAACACTGCTTCTACTTTTGCTGGATCAACCGCAATACCATTACCAGAAATCACGTGCCCGAGGAAACTCACCTCTTTCAGCCAGAACTCACACTTCGATAACTTGGCGTACAACTTTTTCTCCTTTAAAACTTCCAGCACTGACTTCAGGTGCTCAGCATGCTCTTCATCTGACTTAGAATAAACTAGAATATCATCTATGAAGATTACCACAAACCGATCTAGGTAATCATGGAAAATACGGTTCATATATTCCATAAATACACCAGGGGCATTGGTCACACCGAACGGCATCACTGAATACTCATAATGCCCATACCTTGTTCTGAACGCCGTTTTCTGAACATCCTCATCCTTTACTTTAATCTGATGATATCCGGACCTCAAATCGATTTTGCTGAAAACACGAGCACCCACTAACTGATCCATCAGATCGTCGATTCTCGGAAGCGGATACTTATTCTTGATAGTTACCTTATTCAACTGACGATAGTCCACACATAACCTCATGCTCCCATCTTTCTTTTTCACTAATAATACCGGAGCTCCCCACGGTGATACACTCGGTCTTACAAACTTTTTCTCAAGCAATTCTTCAAGTTGCGTCTTCAACTCAGACAGTTCCGACGCCGACATTCTGTACGGAGCCATGGACACAGGCCTCGTACCAGGTACAAGATCAATCGAAAATTCAACTTCTCTCTCCGGTGGCACACCCGGAATCTCATCAGGAAAAACCTCAGGAAATTCACGTACTACCTTCAGCTCTTCAATAACAGCCTGACTCTCCGCAGACAACGAAGCCATCAACGCAAATAACTGAACTCCTTCTTTCTTCAATTTCTTCAACTGGTCAGCAGACACCAAAACCGAACTTTCTTCACCGAAACTAACCGACTTGCTACGACAGTTGATATGAACGTGATTATTCTCTAACCAGTCCATGCCTAAGATTACATCCAGACCTCTCAACGGCAAACAGACAAAATTCACAATAAAGTCCCTGCCGAAGATCGACACGGGACACTGAGAACACACCTGGGACGTAATCACCGACCCCTTCGCAGGAGTATCGACAACCATATCCCCACACATAGCAGATAAAACAAGACCCAATCTTTTACAGCAATCAACAGAAATAAAACAATGGGTAGCACCAGTATCAATAAGAGATTTCAGAGAAGTACCATTAATAAAACACATACCTCTAATCAGACCATCATCATCCTCAGGCTCCTCTCCTGCCAATGCAAATACCTTCCCAGTAGACCTTTCCTTTTTCGGCTTCGTACACTTGGTACTGATATGCCCAGACTCACCACAGTTGAAACACACCACATCCTTGACTTTACACTCAGCTGCCATATGACCCTTTTTACCACAACGGTAGCAATTTCTGTCATCCGACCTGCATGTAGTACTCTTGTGGCCAGGCTTGCCACACTTATAACAGACAATGCTAGCAGGGGCATCTCCCCCACCAGAACCCTTACCTCCAGCAGCTCTCTGATAACCCTTACCCGCAGGAACCTCATACGGCTTGCTTCGATTCTGAAACTTGCCCTTTCTCTCAGAAGTAGCTTTGTAGCGAGCAGTACTGTCTTCCTCGAAAATTCTGCAACTGTCAACCAGATCTGCGAACACACGAATCTTCTGATATCCAATGGCCTGTTTAATATCAGGCCTCAACCCATTCTCAAATTTGATGCATTTAGAAAATTCAGCTGTAGCCTCACTGTAATGTGGATAAAATTTGGCTAGCTCCACAAATTTTGCCGCATAGGCAGTCACAGACATACCACCCTGCTTCAGCTCCAAAAACTCTATCTCTTTCTTCCCGCGGACGTCTTCAGGAAAATACTTTCTCAGAAATTCCCTGCTGAAAACCTCCCAAGTAATCTCTTCCTGTACAGCCTCTAACCTCTGCCTAGTAGCCAACCACCAGTCGTCGGCCTCCTCGGCTAGCATATGGGTACCAAAACGGACCTTCTGCTCAACAGTACAGTTCATCACCCTGAAAATCCTCTCGATCTCCTTCAGCCAAGCCATAGCACCATCTGGATCATATTTGCCCTTAAAGGTGGGCGGATTCTCCCTCTGGAAAGTTGTCAGACTTCGAAAACCAGCATTATCCCCAGCATTCTGCTGACCCTGCATCGCCTGAGCCATAGCTTGCAATGCAGCAGCAAGAGCAGCGTCGTCTCGTCTGGCCATTCTAGCACTGCAACAGAAAACAGAATTCAGAAACGAGTAACAAACTCAATGTTACTCAACACGACGACTCCACTACCGGCCGGACAGACCGAACTGCTCTGATACCACTAATGTAACACCCCTTTCTACCCGTCAATTTGTTTATAAAAATCAGAGTTTGAAAAATCTCGTTCATAGGAAATGTTACACATACTCAAATCAAACGTCGCTTATCAAACTTTAAAAACAGTCTAACTCAAATTTGTACGTCCACGTAGCACATCACAATATCAAAAACTCAAGCCTCATGGTTAACGTCACTTATAACACTCCTCATAACACAATCAACTACGCAGCGGAAAATTTGTAAAGCATAACCAAATAGTCCACATGGACAAAATAATCAAAAATCACTAATAAAGGCCGAGTTCATTATCCCCCCTGAGTGCTACGTATCAGAGCATGACGACTCGACTCGAAAAGTGAAGCTAATACCTTCACTGGGAATCACCTGCACGTTACCAACACGAGGGCAACATTCAAACAGGAAAGGGTGAGCATCATTTCAGTCTATATAATAGAAAACATGATAAGCACTAATCACAGGCTACGCAATAGAATAATCAGCATCCAATACACAAAACATCCACAACACAGTCATCATTCACATCATGTACAAACTCATCTCATGTCATGTAGATTTTGAAATGCAACCCACTCGCGGGTATATGCATGAAGGTACCTTTTCACAAAACGTCGCTTAGCCACTCAGGCCTCATCATCACTTAGCCACTCAGGCCTCAAAACATCACTGGGTTTTATGCATATGGGCATGAGACTCTATGACATGCACCACTCACTTCACAAAATCACACAATTACTCAAATCACAGTCAACAATGTGACCCATCACTTACCTGTTTGCTCGCACGGAGCACAGCACCTGCCAAATTCATAATCATCACACAACATCACTAGGCCACTTAGACCTTAACCTCACTTAGCCACTCAGGCCCCAATTGACACTTACACATAAACATCATTTAATTCAAACATTAGCCACTGAGGGCAAAAACGTCATTTGACTAGCCACCAAGGGCATCCTCGTCATTTACACATCATTATCATTAACTTCGGCCACTAGGGGCAAAACAGTCATTTGACTAGCCACCAAGGGCATCCTCGTCATTTACACATCATTATCATTAACTTTGGCCACTAGGGGCAAAAGAGTCATTCTGACACTACCGTGTTTAAAACGGTTGTTTATACACCAAAAAGGATTTTAAAAGAGTTCCACGTCATTTCTCAATGTCACTGGGACGATCACCGGGGACAGCCACTTGGGCGCCCACAAACAGTCAGAAATTAATAATTTTCCATTTTAAAAATTGAACACACAAATGGACAGCGGAAAAAGCTTCACGACACTTTTTGAATCGTTCGAAACGGACGTCGGAGTCAAAAGTTATGGTAAAAAGAAGTTTGGGAAAAATTAGACGTCGTTCTGAAAATTGGCGCCTTAGGCAACACAGGCACCCGGCGCCCAGGCGCGCACAACACAAGGCAACACAGCGCGACAGGCGCCCAGCGCCCAGGCGCGCGCCACACTCACACACGCACGCAACAGCGCCACAGGCGCTCAGCGCCCAGGCGCGCACAACGCACACACAACACGCAACACGGGCGCCAGCGCCCAGGCGCGCCCCCCACGCGCAACAACAACACAGAACAGGCGCCCAGCGCCCAGCATAGGCGCCCAGCGCCCAGAACCAGCAGCAACATCCAGAATTTTTACCAAAACACTTTTTAATACTGAAAATTGTTTTCTTAACAATTCTAAATCATAAAACCTCAACATTTTCCCAGCAACTAAACATACACATTTTCAATCAATTTCTCAAAAACTCAATAGGCATTATATCCCCTATCCCCTTGGCGCCCTAGGCGCCTATACACCATTCATCCAATTTCGCAACAACACAAGTAATTCCAACACAACAAATTCAGTTTCAAGGCCATAATTCGAATGTCACAATTTACCAACACAACGCATATCTGTCAAGAATTCAATCTCACGATCACTCCCACTTCGCATACACACATACATATGATGGCCATTACTAACGAAGCATCAAGAAAGCATCAAGAATCATGCATACATTAATTTCGCATACATCTAAATATGAAATCCAGCATCAACAATGCATCAAGAACTCTATTCTAATCCTAGATCTAGAACCCATCATATAAACTATTAGATAGAGTGATAGAGCTCCCCTAACCTCGAAATTGAAGAACGGAGGCTCCGGAGATAATCACGTACAGGATCACAGCAACAAGGTCACGTTCTTGCTCGTTCTTGGTTGCAACCTCTCTCCTCTTCCTCTTCTCTCCTACGGCGCTTCTCCTAGCTCTCTCTCTAACTCACGCTCTTCTTTCTTTCTTTTGGTTTTTTCGCAAACACTAGCAAAAACCCTACCCCCTATGCGTTACTCCACTTCGCATATGATAAGAATGGTGGGCTTGGGCTTCTCACTTAGGCCCAAGTCCATTAGGGTTGGCACCTCCATTTCCTAATGCTTCCTACGCAATTGGCACAAATTCTAATTAATTGAGTTACATCAAATAATTTAATTTAAATTCCCAATTATTTAATTAAATAAATTAATTAAATAATTTTAGGGTGTTACACGAACTCCTAAAAATGGTTCAAAATCGTACTAGTTTTTACAATATGGGCCAAATCGTACGATTTGGCCCGATCTGGTACGAAATCACACGAAATGGTATGAAATGGTACAAACAGGTACGAAATCGTACGAACAGGTACGAAACCGTACAAGTTTCTACAATATGGGCCAAATCGTACGACTTGATCCGAACTGGTACGAAATCACAATAAATGGTATGAAAATTGAACAAACTGGTACGAAATCGTACGAACTCGTACGAGTATGGCCAATATGGGCCAAATTGTACAATTTGGTCCGAACTGGTACGAAATCACACAAAATGGTATGAACAGATACGAAATCGTACGAAATGGTATGAACTCGTACGAGTTTGTACAATATGGGCCAAATAGTACGATTTGGTCCGAAAGGGTACGAACAGGTACGGAATCGTACAAAATGGTATGAACTTGTACGAACTCAAAAAAAAGGTTCGAAATCGTACCAGCTTATACAATATGGGATAAATCGTACGATTTGGTCCGAACTGGTACGAAATCACACAAAATGGTACGAAATCGTAAAAACGGGTACGAACTTAAAAAATGGTACGGACTCGTACGAGTATGTACAATATGGGCCAAATCGTACGATTTCCTCCGAACTGGTACGAAATGACTCGAAATGGTATGAAATGGTACAAACAGGTACGAAATCTTACGAACTGGTACAACTTCGAAAAAATGGTACGAACTCGTACGAGTATGTACAATATGGGCCAAATCGTACAATTTGTTCCGAACTGGTACGAAATCACACGAAATGGTATGTAATGGTACAAACAGGTACGAAATCGTACGAACTGGTACGAACCCGGACAAGTTTTTGCAATATGGGCAAAATCGTACGATTTGGTCCGAACTGGTACGAAATCACACGAAATGGTATGAAAATTGAACAAATAGGTACGAAATCGTACGAACTCGTACGAGTATGTACAATATGGGCCAAATTGTACAATTTGGTCCGAACTGGTACGAAATCACACGAAATGGTATGAACAGATACGAAATCGTACGAAATGGTATGAACTCGTACGAGTTTGCACAATATGGGCCAAATAGTACGATTTGGTCCGAAGTGGTACGAACAGGTACGGAATCGTACAAAATGGTATGAAATTGTACGAACTCAAAAAAATGGTTCGAAATCGTACCAGTTTATACAATATGGGATAAATCGTACGATTTGGTCCGACCTGGGACGAAATCACACGAAATGGTATGAAATGGTAAAAACAGGAACGAAATCGTACGAACTGGTACGAACCCGTACAAGTTTTTACAATATGGGCCAAATCGTACGAATTGGTCCGAACTGGTACGAAATCACACGAAATGGTATGAAATAGAACAAACAGGTACGAAATCGTACGAACTCGTACGAGTATGTACAATATGGGCCAAATCGTACAATTTGTTCCCAACTAGTACGAAATCACACGAAATGGTATGAATAGGTACAAAATGGTACGAAGTGGTATGAACTACTACGAACTCGAAAAAATGGTACGAAATCGTACCAGTTTATTCAATAAGGGCCAAGTCGTACAATTTGGTCCGAACTGGTACGAAATGGTGCAAACAGGTACGAAATTCTACGAACTGGTACGAACTCGTACGAGTTGGTACAATATGGGCCAAATTGTACGATTTGGTCGAAACTAGTACGAACTCCTAAAAATGGTTCAAAATCGTACTAGTTTTTACAATATGGGCCAAATCGTACGATTTGGCCCGATCTGGTACGAAATCACACGAAATGGTATGAAATGGTACAAACAGGTACGAAATCGTACGAACAGGTACGAAACCGTACAAGTTTCTACAATATGGGCCAAATCGTACGACTTGATCCGAACTGGTACGAAATCACAATAAATGGTATGAAAATTGAACAAACTGGTACGAAATCGTACGAACTCGTACGAGTATGGCCAATATGGGCCAAATTGTACAATTTGGTCCGAACTGGTACGAAATCACACAAAATGGTATGAACAGATACGAAATCGTACGAAATGGTATGAACTCGTACGAGTTTGTACAATATGGGCCAAATAGTACGATTTGGTCCGAAAGGGTACGAACAGGTACGGAATCGTACAAAATGGTATGAACTTGTACGAACTCAAAAAAAAGGTTCGAAATCGTACCAGCTTATACAATATGGGATAAATCGTACGATTTGGTCCGAACTGGTACGAAATCACACAAAATGGTACGAAATCGTAAAAACGGGTACGAACTTAAAAAATGGTACGGACTCGTACGAGTATGTACAATATGGGCCAAATCGTACGATTTCCTCCGAACTGGTACGAAATGACTCGAAATGGTATGAAATGGTACAAACAGGTACGAAATCTTACGAACTGGTACAACTTCGAAAAAATGGTACGAACTCGTACGAGTATGTACAATATGGGCCAAATCGTACAATTTGTTCCGAACTGGTTCGAAATCACACGAAATGGTATGTAATGGTACAAACAGGTACGAAATCGTACGAACTGGTACGAACCCGGACAAGTTTTTGCAATATGGGCAAAATCGTACGATTTGGTCCGAACTGGTACGAAATCACACGAAATGGTATGAAAATTGAACAAATAGGTACGAAATCGTACGAACTCGTACGAGTATGTACAATATGGGCCAAATTGTACAATTTGGTCCGAACTGGTACGAAATCACACGAAATGGTATGAACAGATACGAAATCGTACGAAATGGTATGAACTCGTACGAGTTTGCACAATATGGGCCAAATAGTACGATTTGGTCCGAAGTGGTACGAACAGGTACGGAATCGTACAAAATGGTATGAAATTGTACGAACTCAAAAAAATGGTTCGAAATCGTACCAGTTTATACAATATGGGATAAACCGTACGATTTGGTCCGACCTGGGACGAAATCACACGAAATGGTATGAAATGGTACAAACAGGTACGAAATCCTACGAACTGGTACGAACCCGTACATGTTTTTAGAATATGGGCCAAATCGTACGAATTGGTCCGAACTGGTACGAAATCACACGAAATGGTATGAAATAGAACAAACAGGTACGAAATCGTACGAACTCGTACGAGTATGTACAATATGGGCCAAATCGTACAATTTGTTCCCAGCTGGTACGAAATGGCATGAATAGGTACGAAATGGTACGAAGTGGTATGAACTACTACGAACTCGAAAAAAATGGTACGAAATCGTACCAGTTTATTCAATAAGGGCCAAATCGTACAATTTGGTCCGAACTGGTACGAAATGGTGCAAACAGGTACGAAATTGTACGAACTGGTACGAACTCGTACGAGTTGGTACAATATGGGCCAAATTGTACGATTTGGTCGAAACTTGTACGAACTCCAAAAAACTGGTTCGAAATCGTACTAGTTTTTACAATATGGGCCAAATCGTACGATTTGGCCCGATCTGGTACGAAATCACACGAAATGGTATGAAATGGTACAAACAGGTACGAAATCGTACGAACTGGTACGAACACGTACAAGTTTGTACAATATGGGCCAAATCGTACGATTTGGTCCGAACTGGTACGAAATCGCGAAAAATGGTATGAAAATTGAACAAACTGGTACAAAATCGTACGAACTCGTACGAGTATGGCCAATATGGGACAAATTGTACAATTTGGTCCGAACTGGTACGAAATCACACGAAATGGTATGAACAGATACGAAATCGTACGAAATGGTATGAACTCGTACGAGTTTGTACAATATGGGCCAAATAGTACGATTTGGTCCGAAGTAGTATGAACAGGTACGGAATCGTACAAAATGGTATGAACTTGTACGAACTCAAAAAAAAGGTTCGAAATCGTACCAACTTATACAATATGGGATAAATCGTACGATTTGGTTCGAACTGGTACGAAATCACACGAAATGGTATGAAATGGTACAAACAGGTACGAAATCGTAAAAACGGGTACGAACTCAAAAAATGGTACGAACTCGTACGAGTATGTACAATATGGGCCAAATCGTACGATTTCCTCCGAACTGGTACGAAATGACACAAAATGGTATGAAATGATACAAACAGGTACGAAATCTTACGAACTGGTACAACTTCGAAAAAATGGTACGAACTCGTACGAGTATGTACAATATGGGCCAAATCGTACAATTTGTTCCGAACTGGTACGAAATCACAGGAAATGGTATGTAATGGTACAAACAGGTACGAAATCATACGAACTGGTACGAAGCCGTACAAGTTTTTGCAATATGGGCCAAATCGTACGATTTGGTCCGAACTGGTACGAAATCATACGAAATGGTATGAAAATTGAACAAAAAGGTACGAAATCGTACGAACTCGTACGAGTATGTACAATATGGGCCAAATCGTACGATTTGGCCCGATCTGGTACGAAATCACACGAAATGGTATGAAATGGTACAAACAGGTACGAAATCGTACGAACTGGTACGAAACCTTACAAGTTTCTACAATATGGGCCAAATCGTACGACTTGATACGAACTGGTACGAAATCACAAAAAATGGTATGAAAATTGAACAAACTGGTACGAAATCGTACGAACTCGTACGAGTATGGCCAATATGGGCCAAATTGTACAATTTGGTCCGAACTGGTACGAAATCACACGAAATGGTATGAACAGATACGAAATCGTACGAAATGGTATGAACTCGTACGAGTTTGTACAATATGGGCCAAATAGTACGATTTGGTCCGAAAGGGTACGAACAGGTACGGAATCGTACAAAATGGTATGAACTTGTACGAACTCAAAAAAAAGGTTCGAAATCGTACCACCTTATACAATATGGGATAAATCGTACGATTTGGTCCGAACTGGTACGAAATCACACGAAATGGTACGAAATCGTAAAAACGGGTACGAACTCAAAAAATGGTACGGACTCGTACGAGTATGTACAATATGGGCCAAATCGTACGATTTCCTCCGAACTGGTACGAAATGACACGAAATGGTATGAAATGGTACAAACAGGTACGAAATCTTACGAACTGGTACAACTTCGAAAAAATGGTACGAACTCGTACGAGTATGTACAATATGGGCCAAATCGTACAATTTGTTCCGAACTGGTACGAAATCACACGAAATGGTATGTAATGGTACAAACAGGTACGAAATCGTACGAACTGGTACGAACCCGGACAAGATTTTGCAATATGGGCCAAATCGTATGATTTGGTCCGAACTGGTACGAAATCACACGAAATGGTATGAAAATTGAACAAACAGGTACGAAATCGTACGAACTCGTACGAGTATGTACAATATGGGCCAAATTGTACAATTTGGTCCGAACTGGTCCGAAATCAGACGAAATGGTATGAATAGATACGAAATCGTACGAAATGGTATGAACTCGTACGAGTTTGCACAATATGGGCCAAATAGTACGATTTGGTCCGAAGTGGTACGAACAGGTACGGAATCGTACAAAATGGTATGAAATTGTACGAACTCAAAAAAATGGTTCGAAATCGTACCAGTTTATACAATATGGGATAAACCGTACGATTTGGTCCGACCTGGGACGAAATCACACGAAATGGTATGAAATGGTACAAACAGGTACGAAATCCTTCGAACTGGTACGAACCCGTACATGTTTTTAGAATATGGGCCAAATCGTACGAATTGGTCCGAACTGGTACGAAATCACACGAAATGGTATGAAATAGAACAAACAGGTACGAAATCGTACGAACTCGTACGAGTATGTACAATATGGGCCAAATCGTACAATTTGTTCCCAGCTGGTACGAAATGGCATGAATAGGTACGAAATGGTACGAAGTGGTATGAACTACTACGAACTCGAAAAAAATGGTACGAAATCGTACCAGTTTATTCAATAAGGGCCAAATCGTACAATTTGGTCCGAACTGGTACGAAATGGTGCAAACAGGTACGAAATTGTACGAACTGGTACGAACTCATACGAGTTGGTACAATATGGGCCAAATTGTACGATTTGGTCGAAACTTGTACGAACTCCAAAAAACTGGTTCGAAATCGTACTAGTTTTTACAATATGGGCCAAATCGTACGATTTGGCCCGATCTGGTACGAAATCACACGAAATGGTATGAAATGGTACAAACAGGTACGAAATCGTACGAACTGGTACGAACACGTACAAGTTTGTACAATATGGGCCAAATCGTACGATTTGGTCCGAACTGGTACGAAATCGCGAAAAATGGTATGAAAATTGAACAAACTGGTACAAAATCGTACGAACTCGTACGAGTATGGCCAATATGGGACAAATTGTACAATTTGGTCCGAACTGGTACAAAATCACACGAAATGGTATGAACAGATACGAAATCGTACGAAATGGTATGAACTCGTACGAGTTTGTACAATATGGGCCAAATAGTACGATTTGGTCCGAAGTAGTATGAACAGGTACGGAATCGTACAAAATGGTATGAACTTGTACGAACTCAAAAAAAAGGTTCGAAATCGTACCAACTTATACAATATGGGATAAATCGTACGATTTGGTTCGAACTGGTACGAAATCACACGAAATGGTATGAAATGGTACAAACAGGTACGAAATCGTAAAAACGGGTACGAACTCAAAAAATGGTACGAACTCGTACGAGTATGTACAATATGGGCCAAATCGTACGATTTCCTCCGAACTGGTACGAAATGACACAAAATGGTATGAAATGATACAAACAGGTACGAAATCTTACGAACTGGTACAACTTCGAAAAAATGGTACGAACTCGTACGAGTATGTACAATATGGGCCAAATCGTACAATTTGTTCCGAACTGGTACGAAATCACAGGAAATGGTATGTAATGGTACAAACAGGTACGAAATCATACGAACTGGTACGAAGCCGTACAAGTTTTTGCAATATGGGCCAAATCGTACGATTTGGTCCGAACTGGTACGAAATCATACGAAATGGTATGAAAATTGAACAAAAAGGTACGAAATCGTACGAACTCGTACGAGTATGTACAATATGGGCCAAATCGTACGATTTGGCCCGATCTGGTACGAAATCACACGAAATGGTATGAAATGGTACAAACAGGTACGAAATCGTACGAACTGGTACGAAACCGTACAAGTTTCTACAATATGGGCCAAATCGTACGACTTGATCCGAACTGGTACGAAATCACAATAAATGGTATGAAAATTGAACAAACTGGTACGAAATCGTACGAACTCGTACGAGTATGGCCAATATGGGCCAAATTGTACAATTTGGTCCGAACTGGTACGAAATCACACGAAATGGTATGAACAGATACGAAATCGTACGAAATGGTATGAACTCGTACGAGTTTGTACAATATGAGCCAAATAGTACGATTTGGTCCGAAAGGGTACGAACAGGTACGGAATCGTACAAAATGGTATGAACTTGTACGAACTCAAAAAAAAGGTTCGAAATCGTACCAGCTTATACAATATGGGATAAATCGTACGATTTGGTCCGAACTGGTACGAAATCACACGAAATGGTACGAAATCGTAAAAACGGGTACGAACTCAAAAAATGGTACGGACTCGTACGAGTATGTACAATATGGGCCAAATCGTACGATTTCCTCCGAACTGGTACGAAATGACACGAAATGGTATGAAATGGTACAAACAGGTACGAAATCTTACGAACTGGTACAACTTCGAAAAAATGGTACGAACTCGTACGAGTATGTACAATATGGGCCAAATCGTACAATTTGTTCCGAACTGGTACGAAATCACACGAAATGGTATGTAATGGTACAAACAGGTACGAAATCGTACGAACTGGTACGAACCCGGACAAGTTTTTGCAATATGGGCCAAATCGTACGATTTGGTCCGAACTGGTACGAAATCACACGAAATGGTATGAAAATTGAACAAATAGGTACGAAATCGTACGAACTCGTACGAGTATGTACAATATGGGCCAAATTGTACAATTTGGTACGAACTGGTACGAAATCACACGAAATGGTATGAACAGATACGAAATCGTACGAAATGGTATGAACTCGTACGAGTTTGCACAATATGGGCCAAATAGTACGATTTGGTCCGAAGTGGTACGAACAGGTACGGAATTGTACAAAATTGTATGAAATTGTACGAACTCAAAAAAATGGTTCGAAATCGTACCAGTTTATACAATATGGGATAAATCGTACGATTTGGTCCGACCTGGGACGAAATCACACGAAATGGTATGAAATGGTAAAAACAGGAACGAAATCGTACGAACTGGTACGAACCCGTACAAGTTTTTACAATATGGGCCAAATCGTGCGAATTGGTCCGAACTGGTACGAAATCACACGAAATGGTATGAAATAGAACAAACAGGTACGAAATCGTACGAACTCGTACGAGTATGTACAATATGGCCCAAATCGTACAATTTGTTCCCAACTAGTACGAAATCACACGAAATGGTATGAATAGGTACAAAATGGTACGAAGTGGTAAGAACTACTACGAACTCGAAAAAATGGTACGAAATCGTACCAGTTTATTCAATAAGGGCCAAGTCGTACAATTTGGTCCGAACTGGTACGAAATGGTGCAAACAGGTACGAAATTCTACGAACTGGTACGAACTCGTACGAGTTGGTACAATATGGGCCAAATTGTACGATTTGGTCGAAACTAGTACGAACTCCTAAAAATGGTTCGAAATCGTACTAGTTTTTACAATATGGGCCAAATCGTATGATTTGGCCCGATCTGGTACGAAATCACACGAAATGGTATGAAATGGTACAAACAGGTACGAAATCGTACGAACTGGTACGAAACCGTACAAGTTTCTACAATATGGGCCAAATCGTACGACTTGATCCGAACTGGTACGAAATCACAAAAAATGGTATGAAAATTGAACAAACTGGTACGAAATCGTACGAACTCGTACGAGTATGGCCAATATGGGCCAAATTGTACAATTTGGTCTGAACTGGTACGAAATCACACGAAATGGTATGAACAGATACAAAATCGTACGAAATGGTATGAACTCGTACGAGTTTGTACAATATGGGCCAAATAGTACGATTTGGTCCGAAAGGGTACGAACAGGTACGGAATCGTACAAAATGGTATGAACTTGTACGAACTCAAAAAAAAGGTTCGAAATCGTACCACCTTATACAATATGGGATAAATCGTACGATTTGGTCCGAACTGGTACGAAATCACACGAAATGGTACGAAATCGTAAAAACGGGTACGAACTCAAAAAATGGTACGGACTCGTACGAGTATGTACAATATGGGCCAAATCGTACGATTTCCTCCGAACTGGTACGAAATGACACGAAATGGTATGAAATGGTACAAACAGGTACGAAATCTTACGAACTGGTACAACTTCGAAAAAATGGTACGAACTCGTACGAGTATGTACAATATGGGCCAAATCGTACAATTTGTTCCGAACTGGTACGAAATCACACGAAATGGTATGTAATGGTACAAACAGGTACGAAATCGTACGAACTGGTACGAACCCGGACAAGATTTTGCAATATGGGCCAAATCGTATGATTTGGTCCGAACTGGTACGAAATCACACGAAATGGTATGAAAATTGAACAAACAGGTACGAAATCGTACGAACTCGTACGAGTATGTACAATATGGGCCAAATTGTACAATTTGGTCCGAACTGGTCCGAAATCAGACGAAATGGTATGAATAGATACGAAATCGTACGAAATGGTATGAACTCGTACGAGTTTGCACAATATGGGCCAAATAGTACGATTTGGTCCGAAGTGGTACGAACAGGTACGGAATCGTACAAAATGGTATGAAATTGTACGAACTCAAAAAAATGGTTCGAAATCGTACCAGTTTATACAATATGGGATAAACCGTACGATTTGGTCCGACCTGGGACGAAATCACACGAAATGGTATGAAATGGTACAAACAGGTACGAAATCCTACGAACTGGTACGAACCCGTACATGTTTTTAGAATATGGGCCAAATCGTACGAATTGGTCCGAACTGGTACGAAATCACACGAAATGGTATGAAATAGAACAAACAGGTACGAAATCGTACGAACTCGTACGAGTATGTACAATATGGGCCAAATCGTACAATTTGTTCCCAGCTGGTACGAAATGGCATGAATAGGTACGAAATGGTACGAAGTGGTATGAACTACTACGAACTCGAAAAAAATGGTACGAAATCGTACCAGTTTATTCAATAAGGGCCAAATCGTACAATTTGGTCCGAACTGGTACGAAATGGTGCAAACAGGTACGAAATTGTACGAACTGGTACGAACTCGTACGGGTTGGTACAATATGGGCCAAATTGTACGATTTGGTCGAAACTTGTACGAACTCCAAAAAACTGGTTCGAAATCGTACTAGTTTTTACAATATGGGCCAAATCGTACGATTTGGCCCGATCTGGTACGAAATCACACGAAATGGTATGAAATGGTACAAACAGGTACGAAATCGTACGAACTGGTACGAACACGTACAAGTTTGTACAATATGGGCCAAATCGTACGATTTGGTCCGAACTGGTACGAAATCGCGAAAAATGGTATGAAAATTGAACAAACTGGTACAAAATCGTACGAACTCGTACGAGTATGGCCAATATGGGACAAATTGTACAATTTGGTCCGAACTGGTACGAAATCACACGAAATGGTATGAACAGATACGAAATCGTACGAAATGGTATGAACTCGTACGAGTTTGTACAATATGGGCCAAATAGTACGATTTGGTCCGAAGTAGTATGAACAGGTACGGAATCGTACAAAATGGTATGAACTTGTACGAACTCAAAAAAAAGGTTCGAAATCGTACCAACTTATACAATATGGGATAAATCGTACGATTTGGTTCGAACTGGTACGAAATCACACGAAATGGTATGAAATGGTACAAACAGGTACGAAATCGTAAAAACGGGTACGAACTCAAAAAATGGTACGAACTCGTACGAGTATGTACAATATGGGCCAAATCGTACGATTTCCTCCGAACTGGTACGAAATGACACAAAATGGTATGAAATGATACAAACAGGTACGAAATCTTACGAACTGGTACAACTTCGAAAAAATGGTACGAACTCGTACGAGTATGTACAATATGGGCCAAATCGTACAATTTGTTCCGAACTGGTACGAAATCACAGGAAATGGTATGTAATGGTACAAACAGGTACGAAATCATACGAACTGGTACGAAGCCGTACAAGTTTTTGCAATATGGGCCAAATCGTACGATTTGGTCCGAACTGGTACGAAATCATACGAAATGGTATGAAAATTGAACAAAAAGGTACGAAATCGTACGAACTCGTACGAGTATGTACAATATGGGCCAAATTGTACAATTTGGTCCGAACTGGTACGAAATCACACGAAATGGTATGAACAGATACGAAATCGTACGAAATGGTATGAACTCGTAAGAGTTTGCACAATATGGGCCAAATAGTACGATTTGGTCCGAAGTGGTACGAACAGGTACGGAATCGTACAAAATGGTATGAAATTGTACGAACTCAAAAAAATGGTTCGAAATCGTACCAGTTTATACAATATGGGATAAACCGTACGATTTGGTCCGACCTGGGACGAAATCACACGAAATGGTATGAAATGGTACAAACAGGTACGAAATCGTACGAACTGGTACGAACACGTACATGTTTTTAGAATATGGGCCAAATCGTAAGAATTGGTCCGAACTGGTACGAAATCACACGAAATGGTATGAAATAGAACAAACAGGTACGAAATCGTACGAACTCGTACGAGTATGTACAATATGGGCCAAATCGTACAATTTGTTCCCAACTGGTACGAAATCACACGAAATGGCATGAATAGGTACGAAATGGTACGAAGTGGTATGAACTACTACGAAGCATAACTCTTACGAACACCATCCTCCTCTGTAACCTCCTCTAAAAGCATAACTCTTTTGGTAGGACACTGTGAAGCTATGTGTCCTAATCCTTGGCACTCGAAACACTTGACAACCCGATTAGTTGAAACAACTTGAGAAGGACTAGTTGTAGTGTTTTTACCTTTTGGGTCAGCCGTGGTTTTTTTGGATGATGAACTTCCTTCACTCTTAACACTACTCTTCCAATTTTGAGAATTGGTTGTAGTTGAGCTTCTTCATATTTGGCCCTTCCTCTTGAGTTGTTGTTCTATTTTGGTGGCTTGATGAACTAAATCGTCTATTTGAACATAGTGTTGTAGTTCTACTATGTCACTAATATCACGATTTAGACCATGCAAGAATCTGGCCATGGTGGCTTCTTTATCCTCCTCCACATTTGCTCTAATTTTCGCCACCTCCATCTCCTTATAGTACTCATCAACACTTTTGTTGCCTTGGGTGAGTCGCTGTAATTTGTTGTGCAACTCTCTGTTGTAGTTTGATGGAATGAATCTCTTCCTCATAAGCCTCTTCATCTCCTCCCATGTGGCAATGGCTGGCTCATCGTGCCTTCTCCTCTCCTTCGTCAATTGGTCCCACCACACCAAAGCATAATCTGTAAATTCAATAGAAGCAACCTGCACTTTTTGAAGATCAGTGTAATTGCTACAGGAAAAAATTTGTTCAATTTTGGTCTCCCATTCCAAATACACATCAGCATCATTTTTCCCAACAAAGTTTAAAGGATTAGAAGAAGAAAGGAAAATTTAGGCTAGGGAAGACAAACAACCAGAATTTGTTTTTTTTTTTTTTTTGATATACTTTTTTTTTTGACTCAAAAGCAAAGAAAATAATACACAAAGCTTCAAATTGTTGAACAAACTAGAACCTTGCTTTGATACCAAATGATGACCACCTTGTGGTGAAAATTGGTCATTTCTTTGATTTTCAATAGAAAGTCTGGTTGTTTCTTATGTTTTTGTATTTTTGGGTTTAGGATGGAAGAAAATGGAAAAGGAAACTTGAAATTTTCGTGGTCTTTGTAAAGTAGTGCTTATGCTCACACTAGTTAACAATTGGTGTGAATTTGGTGAAAGAAATGGAATGAAAGGAAAGGGGCGCCACCTTGTCTAATCCAAGACTAGGATAAGCCTATGAATGTGAGGATCACCACAAGAAAAGGAGTTCTTGATATGATCAAAGTTTGGTCCAATCCAGAACCTAGAGAGTATGAACTCAAAATGTTGTTAAAATCTTTGTTAAAAACTTCAGCTACACTTACACTCTCTATTTGTAATAAGAGAGTGCTTGTTGTTACAAAGAAAGAAGACCAAAAGCTATTACAATACCCTAAGCCTATGCTAATTTCGAAATTAGCTAATAGGAATCCTAAGCTAGTGTAATAAAACTCAATTACAAGTAATTACAAGCAATTCAAGTCTAGGAGTTGTTACACAAACACATATTAATGAAAATTACACTCTTTGATGCACTAATAATGAGATGTTGTAGAATAAATTCCATTGTCTTGTAACTCCTCTCTCCTTAATGTGCCTTTGATGAGATGTTGGAGAATTAATCCTATTGTCTTGTAACTCCTTGGCTTTGATTGTCATGAATGCCTTTCTTTGATTCCAACAATTATTGACTCTATCTCCACACTTGGAGTATGTGACTCCTACACCACTTGAAGTGGATTAAACACACCAAAAATAAATTAACTAAGTGCATGGTTCCCAAATATATCAATTGGTCACATGCAATTTTATTCAATTAAAATAGAAACTCCTTTTAAGTCATGCAACTAGCGCCTTCTCCATAGCTTGTATGACAAGCATGGTTTTTGGTGCAATTACTTCCTTGCCCTCATTTGAATTTGCCTTGGTGATGAACTGGACTAGACTTTCTTGGACTCTCCTTGCCCTTGCTCTAGTTATTGGACCTCCTAAGCTTTGCAAGGCATCTTGATGCTCTATGTCCTCATCATTCCCTCCCTCTTGAGAAGAATTCGACCTCGAATTGAAATCTTCATCACCTGCATCAAAAGGAGATAAGTCAGCAACATTAAAAGTGGCACTAACACCATACTCACCGGGTAGGTCCACTTTATATGCATTATTATTCACTTTGGCAACCACTTGAAAAGGACCATCACCCCTCGGCATTAGTTTGGATTTCCTCTGTGTTGGAAACCTTTCTTTCCTCATATGAACCCAAACCCAATCCCCGGGTTCAAAGATAACTTGTTTGCGCCCTTTATTGGCATTTTTGGCATAGCCCTCATTTTTCTTTTTAATTTGCATTTTGATTTTCTCATGCAAATTCCTAACAAATTCAGCTTTGGCCTTGCCATCTTTATGCTTCAAAAGAGATGTGTTAGGTAATGGTAAAAGATCAAGAGGAGTTAAAGGATTATAACCATACACAATCTCAAATGGTGAGTGATTTGTGGTACTATGGACAACCCTATTATAAGCAAATTCAACATGTGGCAGCCATGTTTCCCACATTTTCAAGTTCTTTGAAAGCACAGCCCTTAAAAGAGTAGAGAGAGTTCGGTTTACTACCTCAGTTTGCCCATCAGTTTGAGGATGACAAGTTGTAGAGAATAGTAACTTAGTTCCCACCTTACCCCACAAAGTCCTCCAGAAGTGGCTTAAAAATTTAGTGTCTCGGTCGGACACTATGCTTTTTGGTAAGCCATGTAGGCGCACCACTTCTTTGAAAAACAAGTCAGCAACATGGCAAGCATCATCTGCCTTTTTGCATGGAATAAAATGCGCCATCTTTGAGAACCTGTCCACAACAACAAAAATAGAGTCTTTCCCATTCTTTGTTCTAGGTAAGCCTAAGACAAAGTCCATGGAAAGGTCAATCCAAGGGTATTCAGGAACAGGCAATGGAGTATATAAGCCATGGGGCATAACTTTGGATTTGGCCCTCTTGCAAACAATGCATCTTTCACAATATTTTTGCACATCAACTTTCATGTGAGGCCAATAAAAATGCTCTTTCAAATTTTCCAAAGTTTTAGGAACACCAAAATGTCCCATTAAGCCCCCCTCATGCGCCTCTTTGACTAAGAGCTCTCTAATGGATCCTTTTGGCACACACAACCTTTTTTCTTTAAACAAATAATCATTGTGCCTAAAAAAATCCATTATGGGCAGCATGCACACATCCAGCATATTTAACAGAAAAATCAAGATCATGTTGATACAATTCCTTAATGTGTTCAAGACCAAAAATTTTAGTTTCAAGGGTAGAGAGTAAGGCGTACCTTCTTGACAATGCATCAGCCACAACATTGGCTTTACCCTTCTTATGCTTAATCACATAAGGAAATTGCTCCAAAAATTCGACCCATTTAGCATGCCTCTTGTTCAACTTACCTTGTCCTTTTAGATGCTTCAAGGACTCATGATCACTATGAATGACAAATTCTTTGGGCAGCAAGTAATGTTGCCATGTTTGCAATGCCCTTACTAAGGCATACAATTCCTTATCATAAGTTGAGTAATTTAGGGCAGCCCCTTTTAATTTCTCACTAAAATAAGCAAGTGGATGACCTTCTTGCATCAAAACAGCCCCAATTCCCACATTGGAAGCATCACACTCAATTTCAAAAGATTTTAAAAAATTAGGCAATGCTAGAATTGGTGCTTGGGTGAGCTTTTCTTTAAGGATAGAAAAAGCTTGTTCTTGTTTCTCACCCCATTTAAAACCGATTTCTTTTTTAACAATTTCATTAAGAGGTGCAGCAATAGTACTAAAGTCCTTGACAAACCTCCTATAGAAACTTGCTAAACCATGAAAACTTCTTACCTCAGTCACACTTTTGGGCGTTGGCCACTCTTGGATTGCCTTCACCTTTGCTTCATCCACATGTACTCCTTGAGAGCTTATGACAAAACCTAGGAAAACAACTTGATCCGTGCAAAAAACACATTTTTCCAAGTATGCAAATAAGATTTCTTTTCTTAGCACATTTAAAACAGCCCTTAGATGAATGCAATGGTCCTCTAAATTTTTGCTATATATCAAGATATCATCAAAATATACAACAACAAATTTTCCCAAAAATTCCGTCAAAACATGGTTCATTAATCTCATGAAAGTGCTAGGTGCATTAGTTAAGCCAAAAGGCATAACTAACCATTCATATAAACCATATTTAGTTTTGAAAGCAGTTTTCCACTCATCCCCTTCTCTTATCCTAATTTGATGATATCCACTTTTCAAATCAATTTTGGAAAATAAACATGCACCAAACAATTCATCAAGCAAGTCATCTAACCTAGGTATTGGGTGCCTATACTTGACGGTGATATTGTTAACAGCCCTACAATCAGTGCACATTCTCCAACTACCATATTTTTTTGGAACTAAATTAACAGGGACAGCACATGGGCTTAAGCTTTCTCTTACCCAACCTTTACTTACCAACTCAGCCACTTGTTTTTGTATCTCTTGTGTTTGTTGTGGGTTGCTCCGGTAGGCTGGCCTATTAGGCAAAGCGGCCCCTGGAACGAGGTCAATGTGGTGCTCAATCCCTCTCAAAGGTGGTAACCCACTTGGTACCTCTTTAGGGAACAATTCCTCAAATTCCTGCAAAAGAGAATTTATGCAACTTGGCATTTCTTGAGTGTTAGATAAATTTTCTAGCAAAGCCACCTCTTTGCTAAAAAGCAAATATAGGGGCTGACTTGCAAGAATAGCACTTTTAACCTCCCCTTTTGTCGCCATCAAACTTTCTTTTTTTTCATCAATATTTTTTTTTGCACTCTTTTTTCTCTCTTTTTCTTTGGCGATCTTTTCTTCTTTTTCTTTTTCTTTATCTTTCTCTTTTTCTTTTTCTTTTTCATATTTTTCTCTCAATACTTTTTGATCATCTCTCACCTCACTTGGACTCAAAGGAGCCAATACAATACGTTTTCCACGATGAACAAAAGAGTACTTGTTGGTACGCCCTTCATGATTGACATTTTTATCAAAATGCCATGGCCTTCCCAACAAGAGATGGCTAGCCTCCATATGAACTACATCACAAACAGCCACATCCTCATACACACCAATTGAAAAAGAAATTTCTACTATCTTATCAACAATCATTTCAATATCATTGACAAGCCATTGAAGTCTATATGGTTTGGGATGTGGTTTAGTTTCTAGTTGAAGCTTAGAAACCAACCTTGTGCTAGCAACATTGGTACAACTCCCACCATCAATAATAAGGGAACATACCTTGCTTTGTACGAGGCACCTTGAGTGAAATATGTTCTCCCTTTGTGTTGTATCCTCCTCCTTTACAACGACCTCCAACAACCTTCTCATCATAAGTAACTCTCCACTAGGCATATGGGTCTCCTCCTCCTCCAAATCCCCTTCATACTCTTCATCCCTTTCATCCTCCTCTGTAACCTCCTCTAAAAGCATAACTCTTTTGGTAGGACACTGTGAAGCTATGTGTCCTAATCCTTGGAACTTGAAACACTTGATGTAACGCCCCAAAATAATTTAATTATTTATTTAATTAAGTTATTTAAGGCTTACAATATTTATTTAATTTAATTAAATAATTCAAGGTTTAATTATTTTATTTTATTTATTAGGAGGTGTTGTCACGGATTGAGTGGTGCGAGCAAGGGCCCGTGATCCACAATTAGGCCCGTGGCCCATTGCCTTGTCAAAGTATTCGACTCACAAGGGGTCTAGGGGTTAGTTTTCATTTTGTTACTCTATTGAAAAAAATAAGAAAAGAAACGTAAAGGAGAGAGTGAGAAGAGAAGAGTTGCGAAGGGAAGAGGAGAAGAAGAAGAGAGGGGCGAATCACTCAAGAGGAGGAGGAGCTTGATTGGAGTCTTGCACTTTCCTTGGAGCCTTGCTAGTAATTCGACTTCCATAAGGTTAGGGGGTCCTCTTTTTGTTCTTAATGATTTATGCGAATTGGTGATTGCTTAGGGTTAGGGTTCTAGGTTAGTTTTGTGAATGAATTGTGATGTTGATGGTTAATTGATCGTATTGTGATGATTGATGTGAATTGATATGTTGAAAATCGCATGATTGATGTTGAGTTGTTGCTAAATGCGAATTGGAGACCATATGTTTGATTATATGGCTATTTGGTGCTTACTTGGTGAAATTGAGATTCATGGTGACATTTGAATTATATACATATAATTGAGTATTTGGTAATTTTAAATTGGTGATTGAAAGTGGAAAATTCTGTTTTTGGAAGCTCCTAGGCGCCTTGGGCGCCATATGTGTGTTGCTGAATTTTTTGTGTTGTGCGCCATAGTCATGGGCGCCAGGCGCCCAGCAGTGTGCTGCGCCAGTTTTTCCAAATCCTGTTGCCCTGTGTTGCTATTCTGTGTCACTGTGTTGCTGTGCCTGTTGCCCTGTGTTGCTGTTTCTGTGTCACTGTGCTGCCAGTTTTGGCGCTAGTTGCTTGTGTCATCGGCGCCAAGGGCCCCAATGTTCTGGTGATAGTTTTGCAAAAGTTGTTTTCAGGTTTTCATATTTAGGTAAAATGGCTCCTGCAAAATGATTTTGGGCAACAAAAGAGTTGGATTGCGTGTTTTCACTAGGCGCCTAGTGCATGGGCGCCAAAAATGATGTTCAGTTTTTGATGAAATTTTCATTGGGTTTTCATGTTCTGGGCAATTGGCTCGTGTAAAATCAAATTCGAAGAAAAATGAGTTTTGTTGCATGATGGCCTTAGGCGCCTAGTGCCTGGGCGCCGTGTGCTGTGCTGGGCGCAATGCGCCTGTGCGCGCACTGTTTCCTGGGCGCCTAGCGCCTGTGCGCGTGTTGTTCCTGGGCGCCAAGCGCCTAGCGCCTGTGCGCGTGTTGTTCCTGGGCGCCAAGCGCCCATGCGCCTGTGCGTGTTGCCTCTCCTGGGCGCCAGCGCCCATGCGCCAAATTTTTGTGTTGCTCCTGGGCGGCCCAGCGCCCTGCGCCAAGTTCTGTGTTGCCCCTGGGCGCCCAGCCCCCATGCGCCAGTTTCAGGATGTCTAAGTATTTTTCCTATTTTGTTTTTAATGTAACTTTTGACTCGGTTATCCAAATTTAACGGTTCAAAATGCGTTTCGAAGCTAATTTCAGTGTCTATCCTATTTTGTTTTTAATGTAACTTTTGACTCGGTTATGCAAAAATAAATTATTTTACTGGTGTTTTCTGGGCTGATGGTGTTCAAGTGTCCAAAAGGCTATTTTTACCCACTTTCCCTATGTCGTGTCAATGTCCTAAGTTGGTCTATTTGAATTGGTGTTGGTGTGAGTGGTGAGCTGAATTGGTGAGTGTGATGAGGTGAGATTGGTGAGCAGAGGCTTCGGCCTAATTTTAATTTGGTGAGTTGATTAATGTACTATGGTGATATTATGAATTTAAAGTGGTGAATTGATTGGACTTGGTGTGTTGTGATGCATTCCCATAGCATCTCATGAAACATGTGCATTATGGGTGAGCAGAGGCTGCGGCCTAATTTAATTTGGTGAGCAGAGGCTACGGCCTATTTGTATTTGGTGACGGATCCGACATGCATGTACCCGTGGAGTTTTGGGTTGCATTACATGCATAATCATATATTGTATAGTGCTGCTTGGAAATAGAATGCTGATGTGATTGTTCCCATTGTTGTGAATTGGTGTGCCTGGTTTCCTTTTTCCTATGCAGTGCTTAATTCCCATATGTTATTAATTATGAAAAGAGACTCACCCTACTGCTTTTATGTTGCTTCTTATGTCGGCAACGTGCAGGTAATAACGAGTGAAGGATTCCTTTATGCCTTCGTCTGGTAGGAAGTGTCACGCTCTGATACGTAGCACCAGGGGGGGGTGTCCTATGTCTATGCATTATTTTTCCTAAAACTGTTAGATTTTATTGGTGATGTATTGGTTTTAAATTTTAGAACTCATTATTATTCCGCTGCTGGTGGTGATTGGATTTAGTTGATGCGAACTAAACTTTTCTTATGGTGTTATGTATCTTGATTTTTATGGAGTAAGTGTAGCACTCGCTTTAATTGTTTTCAAAAAAAAAAAAAAAAGAGACTCTGATTTTATTAAAAAGTGAGGTTATTAGAAAAGGGGTGTTACATTAGTGGTATCAGAGCAGTTCGGTCTGTCCGGCCAAGTCGTCCTGTCATAGTGTCTTATGACAAATAGAATTGTTAGATTAGTTCTAAATTTCTGTTTGTGCTGCAGTGATAGTTTGAAATGGCTGGGAGGAACGACGCTGCTCTTGCTGCTGCTTTGCAGGCTATGGCTCAGGCTGTTGGGAACCAGCAAAATGGTGCTGAAAATGCTGGGACTCGCAGTTTGGCCACGTTCCAGAGAGAGAATCCACCTGTCTTTAAGGGCAAGTATAATCCAGATGGTGCTTTGGCATGGCTGAAAGAGATTGAAAGGATATTTCGGGTCATGGATTGTAATGATGCGCAGAAGGTCAGGTATGGTACCCATACGCTGGCAGAGGAAGCTGATGATTGGTGGATGGAGGTGAGGCAGAGATTGGAAACTGCTAATGAAGAAATAACTTGGGCTGTTTTCCGTAGAGAGTTCTTGCGGAAGTATTTCCCTGAAGATGTGAGAGGTAAGAAGGAAATAGAGTTCCTTGAGCTGAAGCAAGGAAGTATGTCAGTGACGGAGTATGCTGCCAAGTTCACTGAATTGGCTAAGTTTTATCCCCATTATGCTGATGCTGATTCTGAGTTCTCAAAGTGTATTAAGTTTGAGAATGGACTGAGGGCTGATATAAAGAAAGCTGTAGGGTACCAGAAGATTCGGGTATTCGCTGATTTGATCGACAGTTGCAGGATATATGAGGATGATAGTAATGCTCATTCTAAGGTCATGAGAGATCTGAGGGGTAAATTTCAGAATCGGGGTAAGCCATATGAGGTTCATGCTGGTAAGGGTAAGCAGAGGTATGCAGATAATAAGAAAACAAGTGGGGGAGATGCCCCTGCGAAGGTTGTGTGCTACAGGTGTGGCAAGCCGGGCCATAAGAGTTTTGACTGCTCGGATAATAAATGTTTCAAGTGCGGTAAAGAAGGTCATGTGGCTGCGAAATGTGAGAAAAGGGATGTGGTGTGCTATAATTGTGGAGAATCAGGTCATATTAGTACTAAGTGTACTAAGCCGAAGAAAGAGAAGTCCCATGGAAAAGTGTTTGCTCTCGCAGGATCAGAGGACACTAATGAGATTAGAGGTACATGTTTTATTAATGGTATTCCCTTGATTGCTATTATTGATACTGGTGCTACGCATTCATTTATTGCTGCTTTATGTGCTGAGAAATTGGACCTTGTTTTATCTTCTATGATGAGGGAGATGGTTATTGACACTCCAGCTAAGGGTTCAGTAACTACCTCTCTTGTGTGTGCTAAGTGCCCTTTGTCAATCTTCGGCAGAGACTTTCTTGTTGATCTTATTTGTTTGCCGTTGGGAGGGTTGGATGTCATTCTTGGTATGGACTGGTTAGTACATAACCATGTGCATATTAATTGTTCCCGAAGATCTGTGAGCTTCCTTCCTCCCGAGGAAGAAGAATCTGTTTTGTTGCCTGCTGGTCAACTGCATAAGGTAATGAAGGAAGGAGTTCATCTGTTTGCTTTGATGGCGTCATTGTCTGCTGAGAATCAGGCAATCATTGAAAGGGTTCAAGTAGTGTGTGAGTTCCCTGAAGTGTTCCCGGATGAAATTCCAAGTGTCCCGCCAGAGAGGGAGGTTGAGTTTGCCATTGATCTTATACCTGGTACTAGGCCTGTGTCTATGGCACCGTACCGCATGTCAGCCTCAGAGTTGTCTGAGTTGAAAAAGCAATTAGAAGATCTGCTTGAGAAGAAATTTGTAAGGCCAAGTGTGTCACCGTGGGGTGCTCCGGTATTGTTAGTGAAAAAGAAGGACGGGAGTATGAGACTTTGTGTCGATTATAGGCAATTGAACAAAGTGACAATAAAGAACAGGTATCCGCTTCCCAGAATTGATGATCTGATGGACCAGTTGTTAGGTGCTAAGGTGTTTAGCAAAATCGATTTGAGGTCGGGTTATCACCAGATCAAGGTAAAGGATGAAGACATTCAGAAGACCGCTTTCAGAACGAGATATGGGCACTATGAGTATTCTGTGATGCCGTTTGGTGTTACCAACGCGCCGGGTGTGTTTATGGAGTACATGAATCGTACCTTCCATAGTTACTTGGATCGGTTTGTAGTTGTGTTTATTGACGACATTCTGGTGTATTCTAAAACAGAAGAGGAGCACACAGGACATTTGAGGTTAGTGCTAGAAGTGTTGAAAGAAAAGAAATTGTATGCAAAATTGTCTAAGTGTGAGTTCCGGCTGAATGAAGTAGGTTTCCTTGGTCATATTATCTCGGGTAATGGTATAGCTGTGGATCCAGCCAAGATTGATGCTGTGTTGCAATGGGAGAGCCCAAAGTCAGTTACAGAGATTAGAAGCTTCTTGGGATTAGCTGGTTATTACAGGAGGTTTATTGAAGGTTTCTCGAAGTTGGCCCTTCCGTTGACTCAATTGACGTGTAAGGAAAAAGCATTTGTGTGGGATGCTCGCTGTGAGGAGAGCTTCAATGAGTTGAAGAAGAGGTTGACCACATCGCCCGTTTTGACTTTGCCTGTTCCTGATCGACCGTTTGTAGTATATTGCGATGCTTCCAAGATGGGTTTGGGAGGTGTATTGATGCAAGAGGGTAAGGTGGTAGCTTATGCGTCCAGACAGTTGAGGACCCATGAGAAGAACTACCCTACTCATGATTTGGAGCTAGCTGCAATTGTGTTTGTGCTGAAAATTTGGAGGCACTATCTGTATGGCACCAGATTTGAAGTGTTTAGTGACCATAAGAGTCTGAAATACTTGTTTGATCAGAAGGAGCTAAATATGAGACAGAGACGTTGGCTAGAATTGCTGAAGGATTATGATTTCGGCTTGAACTATCACCCCGGCAAGGCTAATGTCGTGGCTGATGCTTTAAGTCGGAAGAGTTTGCATATGTCGGCTATGATGGTGAAAGAGTTAGAGTTGATTGAGCAGTTTCGGGACATGAGTCTGGTTTGTGAAGTGACACCGCAGAGTGTCAGATTGGGAATGTTGAAAATTGGCAATGAATTTTTGGTTAGTGTTCGAGAAGCCCAAAAGTCAGATGTAAAGTTGGTAGACCTGTTGGTTGTGAATGATCAAGATGTGGATGGAGATTTCAAGTTATATTCCCAAGGTGTATTGAGATTCAGAGATAGGATCTGCATTCCTGACGATGCCGAAATCAAGAGAATGATTCTTGAGGAGAGCCATAGGAGCAAGTTGAGTATTCATCCAGGGGCTACGAAAATGTACCAAGATTTGAAGAAAATGTTCTGGTGGCCTGGTATGAAGAAGGATGTGGCACAGTTTGTGTATTCTTGTCTGACTTGTCAGAAATCTAAGATTGAGCATCAGAAGCCTGCGGGGTTGATGCAACCATTGGAGATTCCGGAATGGAAATGGGATAGCATTTCCATGGATTTTGTAACTGGTTTGCCAAATACAGTGAGAGGGTTTGATGCTATATGGGTGGTTGTGGACAGGTTGTCTAAGTCTGCTCATTTCTTACCAATTAATATGACTTATCCAGTTCCAAAGTTGGCAGAAATCTACATCAAGACTATTGCGAAGTTGCATGGCGTTCCGCTTAGTATTGTGTCTGATAGAGATCCGAGATTCACATCTGAATTTTGGAAAAGTTTGCAAGAAGCTTTGGGTTCTAAGTTGAGGTTGAGCTCCGCTTATCATCAGCAGACAGATGGTCAGACGGAGAGGACTATTCAGTCGTTAGAGGACTTGTTGAGAGCATGTGTTCTTGAGCAGGGAGGTTCATGGGATTCTCATCTTCCGTTGATAGAGTTCACCTATAACAACAGTTTTCACTCTAGTATTGGTATGGCACCGTTTGAGGCGTTGTATGGTCGGAGATGTAGGACTCCGTTGTGTTGGTATGAATCTGGGGAGAGTGCAGTGTTGGGGCCTGAGATCGTGCGAGAAACAACTGAGAAGGTAAAATTAATCTGTGAGAAGATGAAAGCGTCGCAGAGTCGACAAAAGAGCTATCATGATAAGAGGAGGAAGGATTTAGAGTTTCAGGCCGGTGATCATGTGTTCCTGAGAGTCACTCCGGTGACTGGTGTTGGGCGTGCATTGAAATCAAAGAAGTTAACTCCCCGTTTCATTGGTCCGTATCAGATTACGGAGAGGGTGGGAAGTGTTGCCTATAGGGTGGCCTTGCCGCCTAATCTTTCGAACTTGCATGACGTATTTCACGTGTCACAACTTCGAAAGTATGTTCCGGACCCGTCTCATGTGATTCAGATGGATGAAGTAGAGGTGCGGGATAATCTCACTGTGGAGACTATGCCTGTGCGGATTGAAGATAGAGAGGTGAAGACTCTGAGAGGGAAGGAAATTCTTTTGGTGAAAGTGGTGTGGTTAGGAGCTGCTGGTGAGAGCATGACTTGGGAGCTGGAGAGCAAGATGCGGGAAGCATATCCGGAGTTGTTTGATTCAGGTAATTTCGAGGACGAAATATTCTAAGTGGGGGAGATTTGTAACGCCCCAAAATAATTTAATTATTTATTTAATTAAGTTATTTAAGGCTTACAATATTTATTTAATTTAATTAAATAATTCAAGGTTTAATTATTTTATTTTATTTATTAGGAGGTGTTGTCACGGATTGAGTGGTGCGAGCAAGGGCCCGTGATCCACAATTAGGCCCGTGGCCCATTGCCTTGTCAAAGTATTCGACTCACAAGGGGTCTAGGGGTTAGTTTTCATTTTGTTACTCTATTGAAAAAAATAAGAAAAGAAACGTAAAGGAGAGAGTGAGAAGAGAAGAGTTGCGAAGGGAAGAGGAGAAGAAGAAGAGAGGGGCGAATCACTCAAGAGGAGGAGGAGCTTGATTGGAGTCTTGCACTTTCCTTGGAGCCTTGCTAGTAATTCGACTTCCATAAGGTTAGGGGGTCCTCTTTTTGTTCTTAATGATTTATGCGAATTGGTGATTGCTTAGGGTTAGGGTTCTAGGTTAGTTTTGTGAATGAATTGTGATGTTGATGGTTAATTGATCGTATTGTGATGATTGATGTGAATTGATATGTTGAAAATCGCATGATTGATGTTGAGTTGTTGCTAAATGCGAATTGGAGACCATGTGTTTGATTATATGGCTATTTGGTGCTTACTTGGTGAAATTGAGATTCATGGTGACATTTGAATTATATACATATAATTGAGTATTTGGTAATTTTAAATTGGTGATTGAAAGTGGAAAATTCTGTTTTTGGAAGCTCCTAGGCGCCTTGGGCGCCATATGTGTGTTGCTGAATTTTTTGTGTTGTGCGCCATAGTCATGGGCGCCAGGCGCCCAGTGTAACACCCTAAAATTATTTAATTAATTTATTTAATTAAGTAATTGGGGATTTAAATTAAATTATTTGATGTAATTTAATTAATTGAATTTATACTGATATGCGTAGGAAGTACTAGAAAGTGGAGGTGCTGAACCAAATGGACTTGGGCCTAAGTGAGAAGCCCAAGCCCTGTTATTCTTGTCATATGCGAAGTGTTGGTTTAGTTGGGGTCTAGGGTTGGTGGCAATTCGCAAAATCAGAAGAGAAAACGCAAGAAAGAAAGAAAGAGCGTGAGATAGAGAGAGAGAGCAAGGAAGGGCGCCGTAAGGAGAGAAGAGGAAGAGGAGAGAAGTCGCAACCAAGGAAGAGCAAGAACGTGATCTTGTTGCTGTGGTCCTGTACGTGACTATCTCCGGAGCCTCCGTTCTTCAATTTCGAGGTTAGGGGAGCTCTATCATTCTATCTAATAATTCCTATGATGAGTTCTAGATCTAGGGCTTGTATTAGAATTGTACGTTCTTGATGTTATTTGCGTTTTGAAGTCCTTTGCGTTTTGATGTTCTTGCGTTCTTGATGTTCTTGATGCATTGTTGGTATTGGTCATTATATATATGTGTATGCGAAGTGGAATTAAATCATGAAGCTGAAATTCTTGATATATATATGCGATTGTGTTGGTGAATTCTGGCATTCGAATTAATCATGAAACTGAAATTGGTGTGGATTGCTTGTGTGATTTCGCAAATTGGATGAGTGGGTACATAGGCGCCTAGGGTGTAACACCCCATTCTACCCGGCTATTTTCCATAGAGATCAGAGTTTCAAAATTTCTTTTTGAATGGAATGCTACACACGTACTTGATGTAACCATTTACAATACGCAACACCATTTAAATAATTTAAGGTACTCTTTATTTCACCAACAAAATCCACACATTATAATTTAGACGACTCGCAGCGGAAAAATAACATAAACTCAAAATGCCAAACAACGGCCTCATCGGAATCATTAGGTCAATGCACACGAAAATCAACAACAATTAAATATCAATAGAAATCCTAAGCCAACCCCCTAGGTGTCACGTATCAGAGCAGACCGACTCGGGAGTGAAAGGAGTAAGCCTTTACTCAGAACTACCTGTGGTAAACAACAACAGAAGGGTGAGTCTCAACTACATAATAAGGATTATAATAAGAAGTATATTACATCATAGCATCACACTCACATAGTCACACAGTAGCATAGACTATACAATCACCAACTAGCATGCTTATCATGAGGATGTATGCAATACAGTTATGCATGTGGTACCATTTTCCCAGACCGCAGCCTTATCATCATATTATCATCTCAGACCGCAGCCTTATCATTTCAATTTAGAACTCAGACCGCAGCCTTATTATCATAATTAACAACTCAGACCGCAGCCTTATGTATGCATGAGACTCCATGACAAAACCACAATCATAATTATTAACAGCACGGTCCATGTACCCTATATCACATCTTTGATTAATCTTAGTTTTAGCCCCCATGGCCTCATCACCAACCAACTCATTATTTTCTCCTCACACTCACGTCCCTAGGACTAGGATAACACTTAGGGACCAATCTAGCACCATTAGACCCGAAACTCAAACACAAGTCACGGGCGCCCCACTAGGCGCCCTAGGCGGCCACACTTGGCGCCCCACACAACACCCAAACGCACAACCATGATAGACCACCTTAAAAATTGAAACCGCTCTAGCCAAAATGTTCAAAATGGGATTTGGTCACGTGAATACAGAATTTGGCTAGGTAAAATATGCTCAGAACATGATGTGTGCACAAGGCACCCCCAAAACAAGTCAAAATGATGCCCAATAGGACAACTTTCAAACCACAAGTGCAAATCTGGAAATTCTTTAGCCAAAACACTTAAAATATGATTTGGTCAGGTGAATACAAAGTTTGGCTCAGTAAAATATGCTCAGAAAATGATGTGTGCACAAGGCACCCCTAAAACAAGCCAAAATGATGCCCAACCGGACAATTTCAAAACCACAAGTGAAAATCCAGAAATTCTTTAGCCAAAGTGTTTTAAATAACATTTGGTCAGGTCAATACAAAGTTTGGCTCGGTAAAATATGCTCAGAAAATGATGTGTGCACAAGGCACCCCTAAAACAAGCCAAAATGATGCCCAACCGGACAATTTCAAAACCACAAGTGAAAATCCAGAAATTCTTTAGCCAAAGTGTTTTAAATAACATTTGGTCAGGTCAATACAAAGTTTGGCTCGGTAAAATATGCTCAGAAAATGATGTGTGCACAAGGCACCCCTAAAACAAGCCAAAATGATGCCCAACCGGACAATTTCAAAACCACAAGTGAAAATCCAGAAATTCTTTAGCCAAAGTGTTTTAAATAACATTTGGTCAGGTCAATACAAAGTTTGGCTCGGTAAAATATGCTCAGAAAATGATGTGTGCACAAGGCACCCCTAAAACAAGCCAAAATGATGCCCAACCGGACAATTTCAAAACCACAAGTGAAAATCCAGAAATTCTTTAGCCAAAGTGTTTTAAATAACATTTGGTCAGGTCAATACAAAGTTTGGCTCGGTAAAATATGTTTAGAAACTGAGTTTACCCAAAAACATGATTTATGCGCCTTGCCTAAGCATAGGCAGCAACCTGGCGCCCCACCAGGCGCCACAGGCAACAACACAGGCGCCCTGCCCAGAACACACACACGCCCAGCAACAGTAAACAGCGCCCAGTGCGCCAATTTCCCCCCCCCCCCCCAGCACTTGGCGCCCAGGCGCCCCATCACAACCAACACCAATTCTCAATTATTTTTCCAAAACTCAAAATGTCATAACAATCACAAAACACACTGCACTTTTTCCAGCAACATCCAATCTCACATATATAAATTAAGAACACTTCAAAGCACAAAATTAACACATGAAATCCAAACCTTAGCATAGGGAAATCAAATCAATCACACTAATTATCAATTCCAACTAACCTAAACAATTCTAACAAAAACAAATATGTCAAGTGGGATCCTATGGTTCACATACAACCTATTATACTCTCTATTATAGAGTGAGACTCCCCTAACCTTGATTATGACGAGCTAGAGCCTTTTCCACCGAAGCACCGACAAATCACCGCAACAAAGAAGCTCCTCCTTTTCACTCAATCACGCCCTTTCTCTCTTTCCCTTGGACCATTGCGAATTGATCAAAATAGAAAGGGTTAGGGAAATTCGAAACCTAAGCAATTGATAGAGAAAGGAAATCGAATCATAGAAGATTAGGAACCCTTACCTAGGATCAAGGCGCACAAACCCTAACTCCAAGCTTGAAATCGCCCTTCCTTCTCTTCTCCTCTCTTCGACTTTCTTTCTTTCCTTTGACACTAGTGAGGCGCGACCTAGACCCCTAGTGTCTAAGGAGCGCCTAAGCCAACGGGCTTGGGCCTCTTGGGCCGTCACTTGAAATTCCGGTATTACCAACGCCATCCCCTTCAATTAAATAAAAATACTACATTATCATATAATAAAATAAAATAGTGCAACACTTTAAATAATTTAATCAATTACTTAATTAAATTATTTTAGGGTGTTACAACTCTCCCCCACTTAGGAAATTTCGTCCTCGAAATTCATACCTGAGTCAAATAGCTCTGGATAGGACTCCCGCATCCTACTCTCCAGCTCCCAAGTCACGCTCTCGCCAGTAGTTCCCAACCACACCACCTTCACTAAAACAATGCTTTTCCCTCTCAGCACCTTCACTTCTCTATCATCAATCCTCACTGGCATAGTCTCCACAGTGAGGTTATCTCGCACTTCAATATCATCCATATGGATCACATGAGACGGGTCCGGAATGTACTTCCGAAGTTGCGACACGTGAAATACGTCGTGCAAGTTCGAAAGGTTAGGCGGTAAAGCCACCCTATAAGCAACCTTTCCGACCCTCTCGGTGATCTGATACGGTCCAATAAATCTAGGAGTCAACTTCTTTGCTTTAAGTGCACGCCCAACACCAGCCATAGGCGTGACCCTCAAGAAAACATGCTCTCCAGCCTGAAATTCCAAATCCTTTCTTCTTCTATCATGGTAACTCTTTTGCCGACTTTGAGACTCTTTCATTTTCTCCCTGATCATTTTTATCTTCTCTGTAGTCTCTCTCACCAATTCAGGTCCAAGAACAACACTTTCGCCCGATTCATGCCAACACAAAGGAGTTCTACACCTCCGCCCATACAGTGCCTCATAAGGGGCCATCCCTATACTCGCATGGTAGCTGTTATTGTAAGTGAACTCAATCAACGAAAGGTGTGTATCCCACGCACCTCCCTGCTCTAAAACACACGATCTCAATAAGTCCTCCAATGACTGAATGGTTCTCTCTGTCTGCCCATCAGTCTGAGGATGGTAGGCTGAACTCAACCTCAATCTGGACCCCAATGCCTCTTGCAAGCTCCCCCAAAACTCCGAAGTAAACCTCGGATCCCTGTCAGATACAATACTCTTCGGGACACCATGCAACTTCACAACCACCCTAATATATATCTCGGCCAATCTCGCTACCGGATACGTGATGTTGATAGGAAGGAAGTGAGCAGACTTCGTCAACCTATCCACGATCACCCAAATAGAATCAAATCCCCGAACGGTTCTCGGTAACCCAGTCACAAAATCCATGGAAATGCTATCCCATTTCCACTCCGGAACATCTAAAGGTTGCATCAACCCCGCAGGCTTCTGGTGCTCGACCTTTGACTTCTGCCAAGTCAAACAGGCGTACACAAACTGTGCTACATCTTTCTTCATACCAGGCCACCAGAATAATTTCTTCAAGTCATGATACATCTTTGTAGCCCCTGGATGAATACTCAGCTTGCTCCTATGACTCTCCTCAAGGATCATCTTCTTCATCTCAATATCATCGGGAACGCAGATTCTGTCTCTAAATCTCAACACACCCTGGGAATCCAACCTGAAATCCCCATCCACATTCTGATCACCCGCAACTAACAAGTCAACCAGCTTCACATCTAATTTCTGGGCGTCTCTGATACTAACCAAGAAGTCATTACCAATCTTCAGCATACCCAGCTTAACACTCCGCGGTGTCACTTCACAAACCAGACTCATATCACGAAATTGCTCAACCAACTCCAACTCTTTTACCATCATCGCTGACATATGCAAAGTCTTCCGACTTAAAGCATCAGCCACGACATTAGCTTTGCCGGGGTGGTAGTTTAAGCCAAAATCATAGTCTTTCAGCAGCTCTAACCAACGTCTCTGCCTCATATTCAGCTCCTTCTGATCAAACAAGTATTTCAAACTTTTGTGGTCGCTGAATACCTCGAATCTAGTGCCATACAAATAGTGCCTCCAAATTTTTAGCGCAAACACAATAGCAGCCAATTCCAAATCATGAGTAGGATAGTTCTTCTCATGAGTCCGCAACTGTCTGGACGCATAAGCGACTACCTTCCCATCCTGCATCAATACGCCCCCTAATCCCATTCTGGAAGCATCACAATATACCACAAACGGTTGATCCGGCACGGGCAACACTAACACCGGAGATGTTGTCAATCTTTTCTTCAACTCTTGGAAGCTCTCTTCACATTTAGCATCCCAAACAAAAACTCTCCCTTTACACGTCAATTGAGTCAACGGAAGGGCTAGCTTTGAGAAGCCCTCTATGAACCTCCTGTAGTAACCAGCCAACCCCAAGAAACTCCTGATCTCAGTCGCAGACTTTGGGCTCTCCCATTGTAACACTGCATCAACCTTAGCTGGGTCTACAGCTATGCCATCACTAGAAATAATGTGACCCAAAAAGCTTACCTCACGCAGCCAGAACTCGCATTTGGACAACTTAGCATAAAGCTTCTTCTCTTTCAATACCTCAAGCACCAATCTTAAGTGCTCTGCATGCTCCTCTTCAGACTTGGAGTATACCAGAATATCGTCTATAAAAACTACCACAAACCGATCCAAGTAACTATGGAAGATACGGTTCATGTACTCCATAAACACTCCTGGTGCATTGGTGACACCAAACGGCATCACAGAGTATTCATAGTGTCCATATCTCGTTCGAAACGCTGTCTTCTGGACGTCTTCATCTTTTACTTTAATCTGGTGATACCCTGACCTCAAATCAATTTTACTAAAAACCTTAGCACCCACCAGCTGGTCCATCAAATCATCAATTCTCGGAAGAGGGTACTTATTTTTAATAGTCACCTTGTTCAACTGTCTATAATCCACACACAGGCGCATACTCCCATCTTTCTTCTTTACTAACAAAACCGGAGCTCCCCATGGTGACACACTAGGCCTCACAAAATTCTTTTCAAGTAACTCTTCCAACTGCTTCTTCAATTCAGATAACTCAGAAGCTGACATTCGGTACGGAGCCATGGACACAGGCCTAGTACCGGGCACAAGATCAATTCCAAACTCTACTTCCCTCTCGGGTGGCACACTAGGAATCTCATCAGGGAACACTTCAGGGAATTCACACACCACCTGCAATCCTTCAACCATAGCTTGGTTTTCAGCAGACATAGACGCCATCAAAGCAAATAGTTGACCACCATCCTTCATTACCTTATGCAGCTGATCCCCAGACAACAAAACAGACTCTCCCTCCCCAGGAGGAAAGAAACTCACAGACTTGCTGAAACAGTTGATGTGCACATGGTTATCCACTAACCAGTCCATACCAAGAATAACATCCAACCCTCCCAAAGGCAAACATATAAGGTCAACCAGAAAATCTCTGCCGAATACTGACAGAGGACACTTAGCACACAATAGAGAAGTAGTCACCGAACCCTTAGCCGGAGTGTCGATAACCATTTCCCTTTTCATATCAGACAATACTAGATTTAACTTTTCAGCACAAGCAGCAGCAATAAAAGAATGCGTAGCACCAGTATCAACTATAGCAATTAAAGGGGAACCATAAATAAAACAAGTACCTCGAATCTCATTGGGCCCCTCTGAGCCTGCTAGCGCGAAAACTCTTCCATTGGATTTTTCTTTCTTCGGTTTGGTGCATTTAGAACTGAAGTGACCAGCTTCACCACAATTGAAACACACTGATTCCTTACGATCACAGTTAGACGCCATATGACCTTTCTTCCCACAACGGTAACACATTACCTCAGTCTTGCAATCGAAACTTTTGTGACCCGGCTTGCCACAGGTGTAACACACTATATCAGCGGGAGCACCTCCCCCACTAAGCTTCTTACCCTCAGAAAATTTCTTACCAGCACCTGCCTTCCACTTATTTTTACCTCCAGACACATCATATGGTTTTCCCCTAAACTGATTATTCCTCTTTTCTTTCCCAATCTTGTAGGCAGCAGAACTGTCCTCTTCATAAATTCTACTCTTGTCAACTAGTCTAGCAAAATCTCGAATCTCATGATATCCAATTGCCTTCTTAATATCGGGTCGCAGGCCACTTTCAAATTTCACACATTTAGAGAACTCTGAATCAGCATCATTGGCGTAGTAAGGACAGAATTGGGCCAGCTCTTCAAATTTGGCTGCATACTCAGCCACAGTCTTATTTCCCTGTTTCAATTCTAGAAATTCCACCTCTTTCTTGGCCCGAACGTCTTCAGGGTAGTACTTTCTTTTAAATTCCCTTGTGAAGACTTCCCAAGTAATCTCTTCACCAGCAGTGTTCAACCTATGCAGCATCCCTAACCACCACTTGTCAGCCTCTTCCGCCAGCATGTGCGTCCCAAACTTCACTTGCTGGGCAGCAGTACAATCCATAACACGGAATATCCGCTCTATCTCATTCAGCCACGACAAGGCTCCATCGGGATCATACCGACCCTTGAAGGTGGGTGGGTTTTCCCTCTGAAACGTTGCCAGATTACGGGCATTCATATCAGCAGCATTATGTTGATTCCCAACAGCTTGGGCTATGGCCTGCAGAGCAGCAGCCAAAGCAGCATCATCCCTTCTAGCCATATCAACCTAGCACTGCAGCATAAACGACAATTTAGAACTAAAAACAAAACACCTAATTGTCATACACAATATGACTGACAGACACACTTGGTCGGACAGACCGAACTTTTTGCTCTGATACCACTAATGTAACACCCCATTCTACCCGGCTATTTTCCATAGAGATCAGAGTTTCAAAATTTCTTTTTGAATGGAATGCTACACACGTACTTGATGTAACCATTTACAATACGCAACACCATTTAAATAATTTAAGGTACTCTTTATTTCACCAACAAAATCCACACATTATAATTTAGACGACTCGCAGCGGAAAAATAACATAAACTCAAAATGCCAAACAACGGCCTCATCGGAATCATTAGGTCAATGCACACGAAAATCAACAACAATTAAATATCAATAGAAATCCTAAGCCAACCCCCTAGGTGTCACGTATCAGAGCAGACCGACTCGGGAGTGAAAGGAGTAAGCCTTTACTCAGAACTACCTGTGGTAAACAACAACAGAAGGGTGAGTCTCAACTACATAATAAGGATTATAATAAGAAGTATATTACATCATAGCATCACACTCACATAGTCACACAGTAGCATAGACTATACAATCACCAACTAGCATGCTTATCATGAGGATGTATGCAATACAGTTATGCATGTGGTACCATTTTCCCAGACCGCAGCCTTATCATCATATTATCATCTCAGACCGCAGCCTTATCATTTCAATTTAGAACTCAGACCGCAGCCTTATTATCATAATTAACAACTCAGACCGCAGCCTTATGTATGCATGAGACTCCATGACAAAACCACAATCATAATTATTAACAGCACGGTCCATGTACCCTATATCACATCTTTGATTAATCTTAGTTTTAGCCCCCATGGCCTCATCACCAACCAACTCATTATTTTCTCCTCACACTCACGTCCCTAGGACTAGGATAACACTTAGGGACCAATCTAGCACCATTAGACCCGAAACTCAAACACAAGTCACGGGCGCCCCACTAGGCGCCCTAGGCGGCCACACTTGGCGCCCCACACAACACCCAAACGCACAACCATGATAGACCACCTTAAAAATTGAAACCGCTCTAGCCAAAATGTTCAAAATGGGATTTGGTCACGTGAATACAGAATTTGGCTAGGTAAAATATGCTCAGAACATGATGTGTGCACAAGGCACCCCCAAAACAAGTCAAAATGATGCCCAATAGGACAACTTTCAAACCACAAGTGCAAATCTGGAAATTCTTTAGCCAAAACACTTAAAATATGATTTGGTCAGGTGAATACAAAGTTTGGCTCAGTAAAATATGCTCAGAAAATGATGTGTGCACAAGGCACCCCTAAAACAAGCCAAAATGATGCCCAACCGGACAATTTCAAAACCACAAGTGAAAATCCAGAAATTCTTTAGCCAAAGTGTTTTAAATAACATTTGGTCAGGTCAATACAAAGTTTGGCTCGGTAAAATATGCTCAGAAAATGATGTGTGCACAAGGCACCCCTAAAACAAGCCAAAATGATGCCCAACCGGACAATTTCAAAACCACAAGTGAAAATCCAGAAATTCTTTAGCCAAAGTGTTTTAAATAACATTTGGTCAGGTCAATACAAAGTTTGGCTCGGTAAAATATGCTCAGAAAATGATGTGTGCACAAGGCACCCCTAAAACAAGCCAAAATGATGCCCAACCGGACAATTTCAAAACCACAAGTGAAAATCCAGAAATTCTTTAGCCAAAGTGTTTTAAATAACATTTGGTCAGGTCAATACAAAGTTTGGCTCGGTAAAATATGCTCAGAAAATGATGTGTGCACAAGGCACCCCTAAAACAAGCCAAAATGATGCCCAACCGGACAATTTCAAAACCACAAGTGAAAATCCAGAAATTCTTTAGCCAAAGTGTTTTAAATAACATTTGGTCAGGTCAATACAAAGTTTGGCTCGGTAAAATATGTTTAGAAACTGAGTTTACCCAAAAACATGATTTATGCGCCTTGCCTAAGCATAGGCAGCAACCTGGCGCCCCACCAGGCGCCACAGGCAACAACACAGGCGCCCTGTAACAGCCCAGGTCCACCGCAGCGGCCTCCCCGGTCCCACTGTTACCTCACGGTCTTCTCTACCCCTCTTGTAGAGTTTTTGCCTTCCGTGGGAATCGAACCTTGCACCTGAGGCATAAGTGCAAGTTAAACCCCTTTCCCACTACCAATTGAGCGTTGTAACACCCTAAAATTATTTAATTAATTTATTTAATTAAATAATTGGGGATTTAAATTAAATTATTTGATGTAATTCGAATTAATTAGAATTTTATTTATTTTGGTGGTATTAGGAGGGAGTGGAGGCGCCACTTGCATGACTTGGGCTTAAGTGGAAAGCCCAAGCCCATGATCCACAATAGGCGAAGTGGTTAGTTGGAGGGGGGCTAGGGTTTGTGGCATTTTGCGAAATCAAAAGAAAGAAAGAAAGAAAAAGCGTGAGATAGAGAGAGAGCTAGGAGGGGCGCCGTAAGGAGAGAAGAGGAAGAGGAGAGGAGTCGCAAGCAAGGAAGAGCGAGGAGCGTGATTTTGTTGCTGTGATCCTGTGCGTGGCTATCTCCGGAGTCTCCGTTCTTCGATTTCGAGGTTAGGGGAGCTCTATCACTCTATCTAATACATTCTATGATAGGCCCTAGATCTAAGGTTTCTCCTAGATTGTATGATGGTTTTGATGTTCTTGCGTTCTTGATTGTTCTTGATGCCAATTTCGTATATATATATATATATAGGTGTTAATCATGAGTTATGCGATTTGATTGTTGCTTGGTGCTTGATCTATGAATTGCACTATTGATGATGCTATGCGTATATAATGAGGAATATGGTGTGATCTATGTGTTTGAATTGTTGAAAGTGAAGTCGCATAAGGGTGTGGTTGTTGGGCGCCTAGGGTGCCATGAAGATGTTAGTATTGATGTTTGTTTTAATTGAATTTTGATAAATTGAGTTTTGGTAAATTGGAATGGGATAAGTGTGTTTTAGTTGCTGGGAAAAATTGGAGTTTTATGTTTTTAAAATTGTGAAGAAAACGAATTTTTAGATGTTAAAAAGTGTTGGGCAAATTCTGGATGTTGCTGCTGGTTCTGGGCGCTGGGCGCCTATGCTGGGCGCTGGGCGCCTGTTCTGTGTTGTTGCTGCGCGTGGGGGCGCGCCTGGGCGCTAGGCGCCCGTGTCTGTGTGTGTTGCGCGCTGTGCGCGCCTGGGCGCTGGCGCCCGTGTTGTGTTGTGCGTGCGTTGTTGCCCTGGGCGCTAGGCGCCCGTGTCTGTGTTGCTTGGCGCGCGCCTGGGCGCTGGGCGCCTGTGGCGCTGTGTTGCCTTGTGTTGTGCGCGCCTGGGCGCTGGGTGCCTGTGTTGCCTGGGCGCCTAAGGCGCCAATTTTCAGAACGTTGTCTAATTTTTCCCAAACTTATTTTTATCATAACTTTTGATTTAGATGTCCGTTTTGAACGATTCGAAAAGTGCCGTGAAGCTTTTTACGTTGTCTATTCGTGGGTCCAATTTTTAAAATGAAAAATTGTTATTTTCTGACTGTTTGTGGGCGCCCAAGTGGCTGTCCCCGGTGGTCGTCCCGGTGACATTGAAAAATGACGTGGAACTCTTTAAAAATCCCTTTTGGTGTATAAACAACAGTTTTCAACGCGGTAGTGTCAAAATGACTGTTTTGCCCCTAGTGACCAAAGTTAATGATAATGATGTGTGAATGACGAGGATGCCCTTGGTGGTTAGTCAAATGACGTTTTGCCCTCAGTGGCTAATGTTTGAGTTAAATGATGTTTAGGTGTAAGTGACGTTTAGGGCCTGAGTGGCTAAGTGATGTTAAGGTCTAAGTGGCCTAGTGATGCTGTGTGATGTTTACGAATTTGACAGGTGCTGTGCTCCGGGCGAGCAAACAGGTAAGTGACGGGTCACATAGTTGACTATGAATTGAGTGATTGTGTATTTGTGTATTGTGAGTGGTGCATGTTATAGTGTCTCATGCCCATGTGCATAAACCCAGTGATGTTTTGAGGCCTGAGTGGCTAAGTGATGATGCGGCCTGAGTGGCCAAGCGACGTTTTGTGAAAAGGTACCTTCATGCATATACCCGCGAGTGGGTTGCATTTCATAAATCCACATGACATGAGATGAGTTTGTACATGATGTGAATGATGACTGTGTTGTGGACGTTTTGTGTATTGATTGCTGTTTATTTTAGTGCGTAGCCTATGATTAGTGCTTATCATGTTTTCTATTATATAGACTGAAATGATGCTCACCCTTTCCTGTTTGAATGTTGCCCTCGTGTTGGTAACGTGCAGGTGATTCCCAGTGAAGGTATTAGCTTCACTTTTCGAGTCGAGTCGTCATGCTCTGATACGTAGCACTCAGGGGGGATAATGAACTCGGCCTTTATTATTGAATTTCGATTATTTTGTCCATGTGGACTATTTAGTTATGTTTTACAAATTTCCGCTGCTTAGTTGTTTGTGTTATGAGAAATTTTATGAGTGACGCTAACCATGAGGCTTGAGTTTTTGATATTGTGATGTGCTACGTGGACGTATGAATTGGAGTTAAACTGTTTTTTTTAAGTTTGACAAGCGACGTTTGATTTGAGTATGTGTAACATTTCCTGTGAACGAGATTCTTAAACTCTGATTTTTATAAACAAAGTAACGGGTAGAAAGGGGTGTTACATTAGTGGTATCAGAGCAGTTCGGTCTGTCCGGCCGGTAGTTGAGTCGTCGTGTTGAGTAACATTGAGTTTGTTACTCGTTTCTGAATTCTGTTTTCTGTTGCAGTGCTAGAATGGCCAGACGAGACGACGCTGCTCTTGCTGCTGCATTGCAAGCTATGGCTCAGGCGATGCAGGGTCAGCAGAATGCTGGGGATAATGCTGGTTTTCGAAGTCTGACAACCTTCCAGAGGGAGAATCCGCCCACCTTTAAGGGCAAATATGATCCAGATGGTGCTATGGCTTGGCTGAAGGAGATCGAGAGGATTTTCAGGGTGATGAACTGTACTGTTGAGCAGAAGGTCCGCTTTGGTACCCATATGCTAGCCGAGGAGGCCGACGACTGGTGGTTGGCTACTAGGCAGAGGTTAGAGGCTGTACAGGAAGAGATTACTTGGGAGGTTTTCAGCAGGGAATTTCTGAGAAAGTATTTTCCTGAAGACGTCCGCGGGAAGAAAGAGATAGAGTTTTTGGAGCTGAAGCAGGGTGGTATGTCTGTGACTGCCTATGCGGCAAAATTTGTGGAGCTAGCCAAATTTTATCCACATTACAGTGAGGCTACAGCTGAATTTTCTAAATGCATCAAATTTGAGAATGGGTTGAGGCCTGATATTAAACAGGCCATTGGTTATCAGAAGATTCGTGTGTTCGCAGATCTGGTTGACAGTTGCAGAATTTTCGAGGAAGACAGTACTGCTCGCTACAAAGCTACTTCTGAGAGAAAGGGCAAGTTTCAGAGTCGAAGCAAGCCGTATGAGGTTCCTGCGGGTAAGGGTTATCAGAGGGCTGCTGGAGGTAAGGGTTCTGGTGGGGGAGATGCCCCTGCTAGCATTGTCTGTTATAAGTGTGGCAAGCCTGGCCACAAGAGTACTACATGCAGGTCGGATGACAGAAATTGCTACCGTTGTGGTAAAAAGGGTCATATGGCAGCTGAGTGTAAAGTCAAGGATGTGGTGTGTTTCAACTGTGGTGAGTCTGGGCATATCAGTACCAAGTGTACGAAGCCGAAAAAGGAAAGGTCTACTGGGAAGGTATTTGCATTGGCAGGAGAGGAGCCTGAGGATGATGATGGTCTGATTAGAGGTACGTGTTTTATTAATGGTACTTCTCTGAAATCTCTTATTGATACTGGTGCTACCCATTGTTTTATTTCTGTTGATTGCTGTAAAAGATTGGGTCTTGTTTTATCTGCTATGTGTGGGGATATGGTTGTCGATACTCCTGCGAAGGGGTCGGTGATTACGTCCCAGGTGTGTTCTCAGTGTCCCGTGTCGATCTTCGGCAGGGACTTTATTGTGAATTTTGTCTGTTTGCCGTTGAGAGGTCTGGATGTAATCTTAGGCATGGACTGGTTAGAGAATAATCACGTTCATATCAACTGTCGTAGCAAGTCGGTTAGTTTCGGTGAAGAAAGTTCGGTTTTGGTGTCTGCTGACCAGTTGAAGAAATTGAAGAAAGAAGGAGTTCAGTTATTTACGTTGATGGCTTCGTTGTCTGCGGAGAGTCAGGCTGTTATTGAAGAGCTGAAGGTAGTACGTGAATTTCCTGAGGTTTTTCCTGATGAGATTCCGGGTGTGCCACCGGAGAGAGAAGTTGAATTTTCGATTGATCTTGTACCTGGTACGAGGCCTGTGTCTATGGCTCCGTACAGAATGTCGGCGTCGGAACTGTCTGAGTTGAAGACGCAACTTGAAGAATTGCTTGAGAAGAAGTTTGTAAGACCGAGTGTATCACCGTGGGGAGCTCCGGTATTATTAGTGAAAAAGAAAGATGGGAGCATGAGGTTATGTGTGGACTATCGTCAGTTGAATAAGGTAACTATCAAGAACAAGTATCCGCTTCCGAGAATCGACGATCTGATGGATCAGTTAGTGGGTGCTCGTGTTTTCAGCAAAATCGATTTGAGGTCCGGATATCATCAGATTAAAGTAAAGGATGAGGATGTTCAGAAAACGGCGTTCAGAACAAGGTATGGGCATTATGAGTATTCAGTGATGCCGTTCGGTGTGACCAATGCCCCTGGTGTATTTATGGAATATATGAACCGTATTTTCCATGATTACCTAGATCGGTTTGTGGTAATCTTCATAGATGATATTCTAGTTTATTCTAAGTCAGATGAAGAGCATGCTGAGCACCTGAAGTCAGTGTTGGAAGTTTTAAAGGAGAAAAAGTTGTACGCTAAGTTATCGAAGTGTGAGTTCTGGCTGAAAGAGGTGAGTTTCCTTGGGCACGTGATTTCTGGTAATGGTATTGCGGTTGATCCGGCAAAAGTAGAAGCAGTGTTGGAGTGGGAGTCTCCGAAGTCCGTAACAGAGATTAGAAGCTTTTTGGGTTTGGCTGGGTACTACAGGAGGTTCATCGAGGGTTTTTCCAAGTTGGCCCTTCCATTGACTCAGTTGACTTGCAAGGGTAAAGTTTTTGTTTGGGATGCTCGGTGCGAGGAAAGTTTTATAGAACTGAAAAAGAAGTTGACGACGTCGCCTGTTTTGACGTTGCCTAATCCAGAGGAACCGTTCGTTGTGTATTGTGACGCTTCGAAGATGGGTCTCGGTGGTGTGTTGATGCAGAATGGGAAAGTCGTTGCGTATGCGTCGAGGCAGTTGCGGATTCATGAGAAAAATTACCCTACGCATGATTTGGAATTGGCTGCTGTGGTATTTGTGCTCAAGATTTGGAGGCACTACCTTTATGGTTCGAGGTTCGAAGTGTTCAGTGATCATAAAAGTCTAAAGTATCTGTTCGATCAGAAAGAGTTGAATATGAGACAGCGTCGGTGGTTGGAACTCTTGAAGGATTATGACTTTGGTTTGAATTATCATCCCGGCAAGGCTAACGTCGTGGCTGATGCTTTAAGCAGAAAGTCTTTGCATATGTCGGCTATGATGGTGAGAGAATTAGAGTTAATTGAAGAATTCAGAGATTTGAGTTTGGTTTGTAAAATGACACCTCGCAGTGTCAAGCTGGGAATGTTGAAGATTGATAATGATTTCCTGGGCAGCATCAGAGAGGCTCAGAAGTCAGATGTTAAGTTAGTGGATTTAATTAATGGGGCTGGTCAATCTGAAGATGAAGATTTCAAATTAGATTCCAGTGGTGTGTTGAGGTTCCGGGGGAGGATCTGTGTTCCTGACGAAGAAGAGATGAGAAAGGCAATTTTAGAGGAAGGTCATCGTAGCAAGTTGAGTATCCATCCTGGAGCAACGAAGATGTATCAGGATCTGAAAAAGATGTTTTGGTGGTATGGTATGAAGAGAGATGTGGCACAATTTGTGTATGCCTGTTTGACCTGTCAGAAATCTAAGGTAGAGCATCAGAAGCCTGCAGGGCTAATGCAACCGTTGGAAATACCAGAGTGGAAATGGGATAGCATAGCAATGGATTTTGTGACGGGGTTACCGAATACAGCTAAGGGTCATGACGCTATTTGGGTGATCATTGATAGGTTAACGAAGTCTGCTCATTTTATTCCTATTAATATCACTTATCCAGTGTCGAGGTTGGCAGAGGTATATGTCAAGGAGATTGTGAGGCTGCACGGTGTTCCGAAGAGTATTGTGTCAGACAGGGATCCGAGGTTCACTTCCGAGTTTTGGAAGAGTTTGCAGAAAGAATTGGGTTCTAAGTTGAAAATGAGTTCGGCGTATCATCCCCAGACCGATGGTCAGTCCGAGAGAACAATTCAGTCGTTGGAGGATTTGTTGAGGGCTTGTGTATTGGAACAGCGGGGTTCATGGGATTCATATCTTGCGTTGATTGAGTTTACCTATAACAACAGTCACCATTCCAGTATCGGGATGGCACCGTTTGAAGCATTGTATGGTCGAAAGTGTAGAACGCCATTATGTTGGTATGATTCGGGGGAGAGTGTGGTGTTGGGACCGGAGATTGTCCGGGAGACTACAGAGAAGATCAAGATGATCCGTGAGAAGATGAAGGCTTCGCAGAGTCGTCAGAAGAGTTATCATGACAAGCGGAGGAAGGATTTAGAGTTTCAGGAGGGTGAGCATGTGTTCTTGAGGGTTTCTCCTATTACCGGTGTTGGTCGGGCGTTGAAATCGAAGAAGCTCACTCCTCGATTTGTTGGTCCTTATCAGATATCCGAGAGAATTGGAAATGTGGCTTATAGAGTGGCTTTACCGCCAAATCTTTCGAACTTGCACGACGTGTTTCACGTGTCGCAACTTCGGAAGTATGTTTCGGATCCATCTCATGTGATCCAAGTGGACGATGTGGAGGTGCGGGATAATCTCACTGTGGAGACGATGCCCGTAAGGATTGAGGATCGTGAAGTGAAGGCGCTTAGAGGCAAAGAGATTGCATTAGTGAAAGTGGTCTGGCTAGGAGCTGCCGGCGAGAGTATGACTTGGGAGCTAGAGAGCAAGATGCGCGAGTCCTACCCAGAGTTGTTTGATCAGGTAAATTTCGAGGACGAAATATTCTAAGTGGGGGAGAGTTGTAACACCCTAAAATTATTTAATTAATTTATTTAATTAAATAATTGGGGATTTAAATTAAATTATTTGATGTAATTCGAATTAATTAGAATTTTATTTATTTTGGTGGTATTAGGAGGGAGTGGAGGCGCCACTTGCATGACTTGGGCTTAAGTGGAAAGCCCAAGCCCATGATCCACAATAGGCGAAGTGGTTAGTTGGAGGGGGGCTAGGGTTTGTGGCATTTTGCGAAATCAAAAGAAAGAAAGAAAGAAAAAGCGTGAGATAGAGAGAGAGCTAGGAGGGGCGCCGTAAGGAGAGAAGAGGAAGAGGAGAGGAGTCGCAAGCAAGGAAGAGCGAGGAGCGTGATTTTGTTGCTGTGATCCTGTGCGTGGCTATCTCCGGAGTCTCCGTTCTTCGATTTCGAGGTTAGGGGAGCTCTATCACTCTATCTAATACATTCTATGATAGGCCCTAGATCTAAGGTTTCTCCTAGATTGTATGATGGTTTTGATGTTCTTGCGTTCTTGATTGTTCTTGATGCCAATTTCGTATATATATATATATATAGGTGTTAATCATGAGTTATGCGATTTGATTGTTGCTTGGTGCTTGATCTATGAATTGCACTATTGATGATGCTATGCGTATATAATGAGGAATATGGTGTGATCTATGTGTTTGAATTGTTGAAAGTGAAGTCGCATAAGGGTGTGGTTGTTGGGCGCCTAGGGTGCCATGAAGATGTTAGTATTGATGTTTGTTTTAATTGAATTTTGATAAATTGAGTTTTGGTAAATTGGAATGGGATAAGTGTGTTTTAGTTGCTGGGAAAAATTGGAGTTTTATGTTTTTAAAATTGTGAAGAAAACGAATTTTTAGATGTTAAAAAGTGTTGGGCAAATTCTGGATGTTGCTGCTGGTTCTGGGCGCTGGGCGCCTATGCTGGGCGCTGGGCGCCTGTTCTGTGTTGTTGCTGCGCGTGGGGGGCGCGCCTGGGCGCTAGGCGCCCGTGTCTGTGTGTGTTGCGCGCTGTGCGCGCCTGGGCGCTGGCGCCCGTGTTGTGTTGTGCGTGCGTTGTTGCCCTGGGCGCTAGGCGCCCGTGTCTGTGTTGCTTGGCGCGCGCCTGGGCACTGGGCGCCTGTGGCGCTGTGTTGCCTTGTGTTGTGCGCGCCTGGGCGCTGGGTGCCTGTGTTGCCTGGGCGCCTAAGGCGCCAATTTTCAGAACGTTGTCTAATTTTTCCCAAACTTATTTTTATCATAACTTTTGATTTAGATGTCCGTTTTGAACGATTCGAAAAGTGCCGTGAAGCTTTTTACGTTGTCTATTCGTGGGTCCAATTTTTAAAATGAAAAATTGTTATTTTCTGACTGTTTGTGGGCGCCCAAGTGGCTGTCCCCGGTGGTCGTCCCGGTGACATTGAAAAATGACGTGGAACTCTTTAAAAATCCCTTTTGGTGTATAAACAACAGTTTTCAACGCGGTAGTGTCAAAATGACTGTTTTGCCCCTAGTGACCAAAGTTAATGATAATGATGTGTAAATGACGAGGATGCCCTTGGTGGTTAGTCAAATGACGTTTTGCCCTCAGTGGCTAATGTTTGAGTTAAATGATGTTTAGGTGTAAGTGACGTTTAGGGCCTGAGTGGCTAAGTGATGTTAAGGTCTAAGTGGCCTAGTGATGCTGTGTGATGTTTACGAATTTGACAGGTGCTGTGCTCCGGGCGAGCAAACAGGTAAGTGACGGGTCACATAGTTGACTATGAATTGAGTGATTGTGTATTTGTGTATTGTGAGTGGTGCATGTTATAGTGTCTCATGCCCATGTGCATAAACCCAGTGATGTTTTGAGGCCTGAGTGGCTAAGTGATGATGCGGCCTGAGTGGCCAAGCGACGTTTTGTGAAAAGGTACCTTCATGCATATACCCGCGAGTGGGTTGCATTTCATAAATCCACATGACATGAGATGAGTTTGTACATGATGTGAATGATGACTGTGTTGTGGACGTTTTGTGTATTGATTGCTGTTTATTTTAGTGCGTAGCCTATGATTAGTGCTTATCATGTTTTCTATTATATAGACTGAAATGATGCTCACCCTTTCCTGTTTGAATGTTGCCCTCGTGTTGGTAACGTGCAGGTGATTCCCAGTGAAGGTATTAGCTTCACTTTTCGAGTCGAGTCGTCATGCTCTGATACGTAGCACTCAGGGGGGATAATGAACTCGGCCTTTATTATTGAATTTCGATTATTTTGTCCATGTGGACTATTTAGTTATGTTTTACAAATTTCCGCTGCTTAGTTGTTTGTGTTATGAGAAATTTTATGAGTGACGCTAACCATGAGGCTTGAGTTTTTGATATTGTGATGTGCTACGTGGACGTATGAATTGGAGTTAAACTGTTTTTTTTAAGTTTGACAAGCGACGTTTGATTTGAGTATGTGTAACATTTCCTGTGAACGAGATTCTTAAACTCTGATTTTTATAAACAAAGTAACGGGTAGAAAGGGGTGTTACACGCCCTGCCCAGAACACACACACGCCCAGCAACAGTAAACAGCGCCCAGTGCGCCAATTTCCCCCCCCCCCCCAGCACTTGGCGCCCAGGCGCCCCATCACAACCAACACCAATTCTCAATTATTTTTCCAAAACTCAAAATGTCATAACAATCACAAAACACACTGCACTTTTTCCAGCAACATCCAATCTCACATATATAAATTAAGAACACTTCAAAGCACAAAATTAACACATGAAATCCAAACCTTAGCATAGGGAAATCAAATCAATCACACTAATTATCAATTCCAACTAACCTAAACAATTCTAACAAAAACAAATATGTCAAGTGGGATCCTATGGTTCACATACAACCTATTATACTCTCTATTATAGAGTGAGACTCCCCTAACCTTGATTATGACGAGCTAGAGCCTTTTCCACCGAAGCACCGACAAATCACCGCAACAAAGAAGCTCCTCCTTTTCACTCAATCACGCCCTTTCTCTCTTTCCCTTGGACCATTGCGAATTGATCAAAATAGAAAGGGTTAGGGAAATTCGAAACCTAAGCAATTGATAGAGAAAGGAAATCGAATCATAGAAGATTAGGAACCCTTACCTAGGATCAAGGCGCACAAACCCTAACTCCAAGCTTGAAATCGCCCTTCCTTCTCTTCTCCTCTCTTCGACTTTCTTTCTTTCCTTTGACACTAGTGAGGCGCGACCTAGACCCCTAGTGTCTAAGGAGCGCCTAAGCCAACGGGCTTGGGCCTCTTGGGCCGTCACTTGAAATTCCGGTATTACCAACGCCATCCCCTTCAATTAAATAAAAATACTACATTATCATATAATAAAATAAAATAGTGCAACACTTTAAATAATTTAATCAATTACTTAATTAAATTATTTTAGGGTGTTACAACGCGCTCAATTGGTAGTGGGAAGGGGGTTTAACTTGCACTTATGCCTCAGGTGCAAGGTTCGATTCCCACGGAAGGCAAAAATTCTACAAGAGGGGTAGAGAAGACCGTGAGGTAACAGTGGGACCGGGGTGGCCGCTGCGGTGGACCTGGGCTGTTACATAAAAAGGCGCCTTTTTATTGTAACAGCCCAGGTCCACCGCAGCGGCCACCCCGGTCCCACTGTTACCTCACGGTCTTCTCTACCCCTCTTGTAGAATTTTTGCCTTCCGTGGGAATCGAACCTTGCACCTGAGGCATAAGTGCAAGTTAAACCCCCTTCTCACTACCAATTGAGCGCGCGCTCAATCGGTAGTGAGAAGGGGGTTTAACTTGCACTTATGCCTCAGGTGCAAGGTTCGATTCCCACGGAAGGCAAAAATTCTACAAGAGGGGTAGAGAAGACCGTGAGGTAACAGTGGGACCGGGGTGGCCGCTGCGGTGGACCTGGGCTGTTACATAGGGCGCCAAGGGGATAGGGAAGACAATGCTCAAATTGAATTTTTGGAAGAATTAATTAAAATTAAGTGTATTTTTGGTGGCTGGAAAATGTGGAGTTTTTATAATTTCAAGTTGTCAAGAAAAACCAATTTTTAGTGTTAAAAAGTGTTGAACAAATTCTGGGTGTGTTGCTGTTTTTCTGGGCGCTGGGTGCCTGTGCAGGGCGCTGGGCGCCTGATGGAGTGTGTGCTGTGCGTGTCTGGCGCGCCTGGGCGCTGGGCGCCTGGGGCGTGCGTGTTGCGTTTTGCGCCTGGGCGCTAGGCGCCCGTGTCTTGTTTGTGTTGCGCTGTGCGCGCGTTGTTGTTCCCTGGGCGCATGGCGCCCGTGTCTATGTTGCGTTGTGCGCGCCTGGGCGCTGGGCGCCTGTGGCGCTGTGTTGCGTTGTGTTGTGCGCGCCTGGGCGCTGGGTGCCTGTGTTGCCTGGGCGCCTAAGGCGCCAATTTTCAGAACGTTGTCTAATTTTTCCCAAACTTATTTTTATCATAACTTTTGACTCAGACGCCCGTTTTGAACGATTCAAAAAGTGTCGTGAAGCTTTTTACGCTGTCCATCTATGGGTCTAATTTTTAAAATGAAAAACAATTGTTATTTTCTGATGGTTGGTGGGCGCCCAAGTGGCTGTCCCCGGTGATCGTCCCAGTGACATTGAAAAATGACGTGGAACTCTTTAAAAATCCCTTTTTGGTGTATAAACAACAGTTTTAACACGGTAGTGTCAAAAATGACTGTTTTGCCCCTAGTGGCCAAAGTTAATGATAATGATGTGTAAATGACGAGGATGCCCTTGGTGGCTAGTCAAATGACTGTTTTGCCCCTAGTGGCCAAAGTTGATGATAATGATGTGTAAATGACGAGGATGCCCTTGGTGGTTAGTCAAATGACGTTTTTGCCCTCAGTGGCTAATGTTTGAGTTGAATGATGTTTATGTGTAAGTGACATTTGGGGCCTGAGTGGCTAAGTGATGTTAAGGCCTAAAAGGCTAAGTGAAGTTATTTGTGTGTGAATTGTGAAATGACAGGTGCTGTGCCTTTATTCGGCAAACCGGTAAGTGACGGGTCACATAGTTGACCATGAATTGAGTAATTGTGTATGTGTGTATTGTGAGTGGTGCATGTCATAGTGTCTCATGCCCATATGCATAAACCCAGTGATGTTTTGAGGCCTGAGTGGCTAAGTGGTGATAAGGCCTGAGTGGCTAAGCGACGTTTTGTGAAAAGGTACCTTCATGCATATACCCGCGAGTGGGTTGCATTTCATAAATCTACATGATATGTAATGAGTTATTGTAAATGACGTAAGAGATGACTATGATGTGAGTATTGGTGTTTGGATGCTGATTGTTCTAGTGCGTAGCCTATGATTAGTGCTTATCATATTTTCTATTATATAGACTGAAATGATGCTCACCCTTTCCTGTTTGAATGTTACCCCCGTGTTGGTAACGTGCAGGTGATTCCCAGTGAAGGTATTAGCTTCACTTTTGAGTCGAGTCGTCATGCTCTGATACGTAGCACTCAGGGGGGATAACGAACTCGGCATTTATTTATGATTTTTGATTATTATGTCCAAGTGGACTATTTGGTTATGTTTCACTATTTTCCGCTGCGTATTGGGTTGTGTTATGTTGAGTTTTATAAGTGACGTTGAAATGAGATTGGAGATTCTTTATTGGTGATGTGCTACGCGAATGCATGAGTATTGAGTTGAACTGTTTTTTTTAAAACTACTAAGCGACGTTTTATTGAAGTATGTGTAACATTTCCCTATGAACAAGATTTTCAAACTCTGATTTTTTTATAAACGAAGTAACGGGTAGAAAGGGGTGTTACATTAGTGGTATCAGAGCAGTTCGGTCTGTCCGGCCGGTAGTTGAGTCGTCGTGTTGAGTAACATTGAGTTTGTTACTCGTTTCTGAATTCTGTTTTCTGTTGCAGTGCTAGAATGGCCAGACGAGACGACGCTGCTCTTGCTGCTGCATTGCAAGCTATGGCTCAGGCGATGCAGGGTCAGCAGAATGCTGGGGATAATGCTGGTTTTAGGAGTCTGACAACCTTTCAGAGGGAGAATCCGCCCACCTTTAAGGGCAAATATGATCCAGATGGTGCTATGGCTTGGCTGAAGGAGATCGAGAGGATTTTCAGGGTGATGAACTGTACTGTTGAACAGAAGGTCCGCTTTGGTACCCACATGTTAGCCGAGGAGGCCGACGACTGGTGGTTGGCTACTAGGCAGAGGTTAGAGGCTGTGCAGGAAGAGATTACTTGGGAGGTTTTCAGCAGGGAATTTCTGAGAAAGTACTTTCCTGAAGACGTCCGCGGGAAGAAAGAGATAGAGTTTTTGGAGCTGAAGCAAGGTGGTATGTCTGTGACTGCCTATGCGGCAAAATTTGTGGAGCTAGCAAAATTTTATCCACACTACAGTGAGGCTACGGCTGAATTTTCAAAATGCATCAAATTTGAGAATGGGTTGAGGCCTGATATTAAACAGGCCATTGGTTATCAGAAGATTCGTGTGTTCGCAGATCTGGTTGATAGTTGCAGGATCTTCGAGGAGGACAGTACTGCTCGCTACAAAGCTACTTCTGAGAGAAAGGGCAAGTTTCAGAGTCGAAGCAAGCCGTATGAGGTTCCTGCGGGTAAGAGTTATCAGAAGGCTGCTGGAGGTAAAGGTCCTAGTGGGGGAGATGCCCCTGCTAGCATTGTCTGTTATAAGTGTGGCAAGCCTGGCCACAAGAGTACTACATGCAGGTCGGATGACAGGAATTGCTACCGTTGTGGTAAAAAGGGTCATATGGCAGCTGAGTGTAAGGTCAAAGATGTGGTGTGTTTCAACTGTGGTGAGTCTGGGCATATCAGTACAAAGTGTACAAAGCCGAAAAAGGAAAGGTCTACTGGGAAGGTATTTGCATTGGCAGGAGAGGAGCCTGATGATGATGATGGTCTGATTAGAGGTACGTGTTTTATTAATGGTACTTCTCTAAAATCTCTTATTGATACTGGTGCTACCCATTGTTTTATATCTGTTGATTGCTGTAAACGATTGGGTCTTGTTTTATCTGCTATGTGTGGGGATATGGTTGTCGATACTCCTGCGAAGGGGTCGGTGATTACGTCCCAGGTGTGTTCTCAGTGTCCCGTGTCGATCTTCGGCAGGGACTTTATTGTGAATTTTGTATGTTTGCCATTGAGAGGTCTGGATGTAATCTTAGGCATGGACTGGTTAGAGAATAATCATGTTCATATCAACTGTCGTAGCAAGTCGGTTAGTTTCGGTGAAGAAAGTTCGGTTTTGGTGTCTGCTGGTCAGTTGAAGAAATTGAAGAAAGAAGGAGTTCAGCTATTTGCGTTGATGGCTTCGTTGTCTGCTGAGAGTCAGGCTGTTATTGAAGAACTGAAGGTAGTGCGTGAATTTCCGGAGGTCTTTCCTGATGAAATTCCGGGTGTGCTACCGGAAAGAGAAGTTGAATTTTCGATTGATCTTGTACCTGGTACGAGGCCTGTGTCTATGGCTCCGTACAGAATGTCGGCGTCGGAACTGTCTGAGTTGAAGACGCAACTTGAAGAATTGCTTGAGAAGAAATTTGTAAGACCGAGTGTATCACCGTGGGGAGCTCCGGTATTGTTAGTGAAAAAGAAAGATGGGAGCATGAGGTTATGTGTGGACTATCGTCAGTTGAATAAGGTAACTATCAAGAATAAGTATCCGCTTCCGAGGATCGACGATCTGATGGACCAGTTAGTGGGTGCCCGTGTTTTCAGCAAAATTGATTTGAGGTCCGGATATCATCAGATTAAAGTGAAGGATGAAGATGTTCAGAAGACAGCGTTCAGGACAAGGTATGGGCATTATGAGTATTCAGTGATGCCGTTCGGTGTGACCAATGCTCCTGGTGTGTTTATGGAATATATGAACCGTATTTTCCATAGTTACCTAGATCGGTTTGTGGTAATCTTCATAGATGATATTCTAGTTTATTCTAAGTCAGAGGAAGAGCATGCTGAGCACCTGAAGTCAGTGTTGGAAGTTTTAAAAGAGAAAAAGTTGTACGCTAAGTTATCGAAGTGTGAGTTCTGGCTGAAAGAGGTGAGTTTCCTTGGGCACGTGATTTCTGGAAATGGTATTGCGGTTGATCCGGCAAAAGTAGAAGCAGTGTTGGAGTGGGAGTCTCCGAAGTCCGTAACAGAGATTAGAAGCTTTTTGGGTTTGGCTGGGTACTACAGGAGGTTCATCGAGGGTTTTTCCAAGTTGGCCCTTCCATTGACTCAGTTGACCTGCAAGGGTAAAGTTTTTGTTTGGGATGCTCGGTGCGAGGAAAGTTTTATGGAACTGAAAAAGAGATTGACGACGTCGCCTGTTTTGACGTTGCCTAATCCAGAGGAACCGTTCGTTGTGTATTGTGACGCTTCGAAGATGGGTCTCGGTGGTGTGTTGATGCAGGATGGGAAAGTCGTTGCGTATGCGTCGAGGCAATTGCGGATTCATGAGAAAAATTACCCTACGCATGATTTGGAATTGGCTGCTGTGGTATTTGTGCTCAAGATTTGGAGGCACTACCTTTATGGTTCGAGGTTCGAAGTGTTCAGTGATCATAAGAGTCTAAAGTATCTGTTCGATCAGAAAGAGTTGAATATGAGACAGCGTCGGTGGTTGGAGCTCTTGAAGGATTATGACTTTGGTTTGAATTATCATCCCGGCAAGGCTAATGTCGTGGCTGATGCCTTAAGCAGAAAGTCTTTGCATATGTCGGCCATGATGGTGAAAGAATTAGAGTTAATTGAAGAATTCAGGGATTTGAGTTTGGTTTGTAAGATGACACCTCGCAGTGTCAAGCTGGGAATGTTAAAGATCGACAATGATTTCCTGGGCAGCATTAGAGAAGCTCAGAAGACAGATGTCAAGCTGGTGGATTTAATTAATGGAGTCGGTAAATCTGAAGATGAAGATTTCAAATTAGATTCCAGTGGTGTGTTGAGGTTCCGGGGTAGGATCTGTGTTCCAGACGATGAAGAAATGAGAAAGGCAATTTTAGAGGAAGGTCATCGTAGCAAGTTGAGTATCCATCCTGGAGCGACGAAAATGTATCAAGATCTGAAAAAGATGTTTTGGTGGTATGGTATGAAGAGAGATGTGGCGCAGTTTGTGTATGCCTGTTTGACCTGTCAAAAGTCGAAGGTCGAGCACCAGAAGCCAGCAGGGTTAATGCAACCGTTGGAAGTCCCAGAGTGGAAATGGGATAGCATAGCGATGGATTTTGTGACGGGGCTACCGAATACAGTTAAGGGTCATGACGCTATTTGGGTGATCATTGATAGGTTAACGAAGTCTGCTCATTTTATTCCTATTAATATCACTTATCCGGTGTCGAGGTTGGCAGAGGTATATGTCAAAGAGATTGTGAGGCTGCACGGTGTTCCGAAGAGTATTGTGTCAGATAGGGATCCGAGGTTCACTTCCGAGTTTTGGAAGAGTTTGCAGAAAGAATTGGGTTCTAAGTTAAAAATGAGTTCAGCGTATCATCCCCAGACAGACGGTCAATCAGAGAGGACAATTCAGTCGTTAGAGGATTTGTTGAGGGCTTGTGTATTGGAACAGCGGGGATCATGGGATTCCTACCTTGCGTTGATTGAGTTTACTTATAACAACAGTCACCATTCCAGCATTGGGATGGCACCGTTTGAAGCATTGTATGGTCGAAAGTGTAGGACGCCATTATGTTGGTATGAGTCGGGAGAAAGTGTAGTGTTGGGTCCGGAGATTGTGCGGGAGACTACAGAGAAGATCCAGATGATCCGTGAGAAGATGAAGGCTTCGCAGAGTCGGCAGAAAAGTTATCATGACAAGCGGAGAAAGGATTTAGAATTTCAGGAGGGGGAGCATGTGTTCTTGAGGGTTTCTCCTATTACCGGTGTTGGTCGAGCGTTGAAATCGAAGAAGCTCACTCCTCGATTTGTTGGTCCTTATCAGATTTCTGAAAGAATCGGAAATGTGGCTTATAGAGTGGCTTTACCGCCAAATCTTTCGAACTTGCACGACGTGTTTCACGTGTCGCAACTTCGGAAGTATGTTTCGGATCCATCTCATGTGATCCATATGGACGAGGTAGAGGTGCGGGATAATCTCACTGTGGAGACGATGCCCGTACGGGTTGAGGATCGTGAAGTGAAAGCGCTTAGAGGCAAAGAGATTGCGTTGGTGGAAGTGGTTTGGCTAGGAGCTGCCGGCGAGAGTATGACTTGGGAGCTAGAGAGCAAGATGCGAGAATCCTACCCAGAGTTGTTTGATCAGGTAAAATTTCGAGGACGAAATATTCTAAGTGGGGGAGAGTTGTAACACCCTAAAATTATTTAATTAATTTATTTAATTAAGTAATTGGGGATTTAAATTAAATTATTTGATGTAATTTAATTAATTGAATTTATACTGATATGCGTAGGAAGTACTAGAAAGTGGAGGTGCTGAACCAAATGGAATTGGGCCTAAGTGAGAAGCCCAAGCCCGTTATTCTTGTCATATGCGAAGTGTTGGTTTAGTTGGGGTCTAGGGTTGGTGGCAATTCGCAAAATCAGAAGAGAAAACGCAAGAAAGAAAGAAAGAGCGTGAGATAGAGAGAGAGAGCAAGGAAGGGCGCCGTAAGGAGAGAAGAGGAAGAGGAGAGAAGTCGCAACCAAGGAAGAGCAAGAACGTGATCTTGTTGCTGTGGTCCTGTACGTGACTATCTCCGGAGCCTCCGTTCTTCAATTTCGAGGTTAGGGGAGCTCTATCATTCTATCTAATAATTCCTATGATGAGTTCTAGATCTAGGGCTTGTATTAGAATTGTACGTTCTTGATGTTATTTGCGTTTTGAAGTCCTTTGCGTTTTGATGTTCTTGCGTTCTTGATGTTCTTGATGCATTGTTGGTATTGGTCATTATATATATGTGTATGCGAAGTGGAATTAAATCATGAAGCTGAAATTCTTGATATATATATGCGATTGTGTTGGTGAATTGTGGCATTCGAATTAATCATGAAACTGAAATTGGTGTGGATTGCTTGTGTGATTTCGCAAATTGGATGAGTGGGTACATAGGCGCCTAGGGCGCCAAGGGGATAGGGAAGACAATGCTCAAATTGAATTTTTGGAAGAATTAATTAAAATTAAGTGTATTTTTGGTGGCTGGAAAATGTGGAGTTTTTATAATTTCAAGTTGTCAAGAAAAACCAATTTTTAGTGTTAAAAAGTGTTGAACAAATTCTGGGTGTGTTGCTGTTTTTCTGGGCGCTGGGTGCCTGTGCAGGGCGCTGGGCGCCTGATGGAGTGTGTGCTGTGCGTGTCTGGCGCGCCTGGGCGCTGGGCGCCTGGGGCGTGCGTGTTGCGTTTTGCGCCTGGGCGCTAGGCGCCCGTGTCTTGTTTGTGTTGCGCTGTGCGCGCGTTGTTGTTCCCTGGGCGCATGGCGCCCGTGTCTATGTTGCGTTGTGCGCGCCTGGGCGCTGGGCGCCTGTGGCGCTGTGTTGCGTTGTGTTGTGCGCGCCTGGGCGCTGGGTGCCTGTGTTGCCTGGGCGCCTAAGGCGCCAATTTTCAGAACGTTGTCTAATTTTTCCCAAACTTATTTTTATCATAACTTTTGACTCAGACGCCCGTTTTGAACGATTCAAAAAGTGTCGTGAAGCTTTTTACGCTGTCCATCTATGGGTCTAATTTTTAAAATGAAAAAAAATTGTTATTTTCTGATGGTTGGTGGGCGCCCAAGTGGCTGTCCCCGGTGATCGTCCCAGTGACATTGAAAAATGACGTGGAACTCTTTAAAAATCCCTTTTTGGTGTATAAACAACAGTTTTAACACGGTAGTGTCAAAAATGACTGTTTTGCCCCTAGTGGCCAAAGTTAATGATAATGATGTGTAAATGACGAGGATGCCCTTGGTGGCTAGTCAAATGACTGTTTTGCCCCTAGTGGCCAAAGTTGATGATAATGATGTGTAAATGACGAGGATGCCCTTGGTGGTTAGTCAAATGACGTTTTTGCCCTCAGTGGCTAATGTTTGAGTTGAATGATGTTTATGTGTAAGTGACATTTGGGGCCTGAGTGGCTAAGTGATGTTAAGGCCTAAAAGGCTAAGTGAAGTTATTTGTGTGTGAATTGTGAAATGACAGGTGCTGTGCCTTTATTCGGCAAACCGGTAAGTGACGGGTCACATAGTTGACCATGAATTGAGTAATTGTGTATGTGTGTATTGTGAGTGGTGCATGTCATAGTGTCTCATGCCCATATGCATAAACCCAGTGATGTTTTGAGGCCTGAGTGGCTAAGTGGTGATAAGGCCTGAGTGGCTAAGCGACGTTTTGTGAAAAGGTACCTTCATGCATATACCCGCGAGTGGGTTGCATTTCATAAATCTACATGATATGTAATGAGTTATTGTAAATGACGTAAGAGATGACTATGATGTGAGTATTGGTGTTTGGATGCTGATTGTTCTAGTGCGTAGCCTATGATTAGTGCTTATCATATTTTCTATTATATAGACTGAAATGATGCTCACCCTTTCCTGTTTGAATGTTACCCCCGTGTTGGTAACGTGCAGGTGATTCCCAGTGAAGGTATTAGCTTCACTTTTGAGTCGAGTCGTCATGCTCTGATACGTAGCACTCAGGGGGGATAACGAACTCGGCATTTATTTATGATTTTTGATTATTATGTCCAAGTGGACTATTTGGTTATGTTTCACTATTTTCCGCTGCGTATTGGGTTGTGTTATGTTGAGTTTTATAAGTGACGTTGAAATGAGATTGGAGATTCTTTATTGGTGATGTGCTACGCGAATGCATGAGTATTGAGTTGAACTGTTTTTTTTAAAACTACTAAGCGACGTTTTATTGAAGTATGTGTAACATTTCCCTATGAACAAGATTTTCAAACTCTGATTTTTTTATAAACGAAGTAACGGGTAGAAAGGGGTGTTACACCCAGCAGTGTGCTGCGCCAGTTTTTCCAAATCCTGTTGCCCTGTGTTGCTATTCTGTGTCACTGTGTTGCTGTGCCCGTTGCCCTGTGTTGCTGTTTCTACGTCACTGTGCTGCCAGTTTTGGCGCTAGTTGCTTGTGTCATGGGCGCCAAGGGCCCCAATGTTCTGGTGATAGTTTTGCAAAAATTGTTTTCAGGTTTTCATATTTAGGTAAAATGGCTCCTGCAAAATGATTTTGGGCAACAAAAGAGTTGGATTGCGTGTTTTCACTAGGCGCCTAGTGCATGGGCGCCAAAAATGATGTTCAGTTTTTGATGAAATTTTCATTGGGTTTTCATGTTCTGGGCAATTGGCTCGTATAAAATCAAATTCGAAGAAAAATGAGTTTTGTTGCATGATGGCCTGAGGCGCCTAGTGCCTGGGCGCCGTGTGCTGTGCTGGGCGCAATGCGCCTGTGCGCGCACTGTTTCCTGGGCGCCTAGCGCCTGTGCGCGTGTTGTTCCTGGGCGCCAAGCGCCTAGCGCCTGTGCGCGTGTTGTTCCTGGGCGCCAAGCGCCCATGCGCCTGTGCGTGTTGCCTCTCCTGGGCGCCAGCGCCCATGCGCCAAATTTTTGTGTTGCTCCTGGGCGCCCAGCGCCCTGCGCCAAGTTCTGTGTTGCCCCTGGGCACCCAGCGCCCATGCGCCAGTTTCAGGATGTCTAAGTATTTTTCCTATTTTGTTTTTAATGTAACTTTTGACTCGGTTATCCAAATTTAACGGTTCAAAATGCGTTTCGAAGCTAATTTCAGTCTATCCAATTGTCCCAATTTTATGCAAAAATAAATTATTTTACTGGTGTTTTCTGGGCTGATGGTGTTCAAGTGTCCAAAAGGCTATTTTTACCCACTTTCCCTATGTCGTGTCAATGTCCTAAGTTGGTCTATTTGAATTGGTGTTGGTGTGAGTGGTTAGCTGAATTGGTGAGTGTGATGAGGTGAGATTGGTGAGCAGAGGCTTCGGCCTAATTTTAATTTGGTGAGTTGATTAATGTACTATGGTGATATTATGAATTTAAAGTGGTGAATTGATTGGACTTGGTGTGTTGTGATGCATTCCCATAGCATCTCATGAAACATGTGCATTATGGGTGAGCAGAGGCTATGGCCTAATTTAATTTGGTGAGCAGAGGCTACGGCCTATTTGTATTTGGTGACGGATCCGACATGCATGTACCCGTGGAGTTTTGGGTTGCATTACATGCATAATCATATATTGTATAGTGCTGCTTGGAAATAGAATGCTGATGTGATTGTTCCCATTGTTGTGAATTGGTGTGCCTGGTTTCCTTTTTCCTATGCAGTGCTTAATTCCCATATGTTATTAATTATGAAAAGAGACTCACCCTACTGCTTTTATGTTGCTTCTTATGTCGGCAACGTGCAGGTAATAACGAGTGAAGGATTCCTTTATGCCTTCGTCTGGTAGGAAGTGTCACGCTCTGATACGTAGCACCAGGGGGGGTGTCCTATGTCTATGCATTATTTTTCCTAAAACTGTTAGATTTTATTGGTGATGTATTGGTTTTAAATTTTAGAACTCATTATTATTCCGCTGCTGGTGGTGATTGGATTTAGTTGATGCGAACTAAACTTTTCTTATGGTGTTATGTATCTTGATTTTTATGGAGTAAGTGTAGCACTCGCTTTAATTGTTTTCAAAAAAAAAAAAAAGAGAGACTCTGATTTTATTAAAAAGTGAGGTTATTAGAAAAGGGGTGTTACACTTGACAACCCGATTAGTTGAAACAACTTGAGAAGGACTAGTTGTAGTGTTTTTACCTTTTGGGTCAGCCGTGGTTTCTTTGGATGATGAACTTCCTTCACTCTTAACACTGCTCTTCCAATTTTGAGAATTGGTAGTAGTTGAGCTTCTTCTTATTTGGCCCTTCCTCTTGAGTTGTTGTTCTATTTTTGTGGCTTGATGAACCAAATCGTCTATTTGAACATAGTGTTGTAGTTCCACTATGTCACTAATATCACGATTTAGACCATGCAAGAATCTGGCCATGGTTGCTTCTTCATCCTCCTCCACATTTGCTCTAATTTTCGCCACCTCCATCTCCTTATAGTACTCATCAACACTTTTGTTGCCTTGGGTGAGTCGCTGTAATTTGTTGTGCAACTCTCTGTTGTAGTATGATGGAATGAATCTCTTCCTCATGTGCCTCTTCATCTCCTCCCATGTGGCAATGGCTGGCTCATCGTGCCTTCTCCCCTCCTTCGTCAATTGGTCCCACCACACCAAAGCATAATCTGTAAATTCAATAGAAGCAACCTGCACTTTTTGAAGATCAGTGTAATTGCTACAGGAAAAAATTTGTTCAATTTTGGTCTCCCATTCCAAATACACATCAGCATCATTTTTCCCAACAAACTGTGGTACTTTAATCTTTATACCACCCAACCTATCTTCTCTAGCTTCATCACGTCTTCTCCTCCGACCCTCCTCATCACTATTATTTTGTCTATTTTCTAATTGATCAATTCTCTCCTGTATACCTTCCACTTCCTCTTTCAAAAGTTCTCTCATTTTAGCCGTGAGGGCATCAAAAAGTAAACGATTTTGAGCATCCATAACTCTCACAGTTCTTTAAAGAAACCAGAAAAATGATCAAAACAAAGAAAACAATTTCAAATAATAATCCACACACACAAAAAGCTTTGGAAGGAAAAACAAAGTCTTGGAAAACAAAGTTTAAAGGATTAGAAGAAGAAAGGAAAATTTAGGCTAGGGAAGACAAACAACCAGAATTTGTTTGTTTTTTTTTTTTGATATACTTTTTTTTTTGACTCAAAATAAAAGAAAATAATACACAAAGCTTGAAATTGTTGAACAAACTAGAACCTTGCTTTGATACCAAATGATGACCACCTTGTGGTGAAAATTGGTCATTTCTTTGATTTTCAATAGAAAGTCTGGTTGTTTCTTATGTTTTTGTATTTTTGGGTTTAGGATGGAAGAAAATGGCAAAGGAAACTTGAAATTTTCGTGGTCTTTGTAAAGTAGTGCTTATGCTCACACTAGTTAACTATTGGTGTGAATTTGGTGAAAGAAATGGAATGAAAGGAAAGGGGCGCCACCTTGTCTAATCCAAGACTAGGATAAGCCTATGAATGTGAGGATCACCACAAGAAAAGGAGTTCTTGATATGATCAAAGTTTGGTCCTATCCAGAACCTAGAGAGTATGAACTCAAAATGTTGTTAAAATCTTTGTTAAAAACTTCAGCTACACTTACACTCTCTATTTGTAATAAGAGAGTGCTTGTTGTTACAAAGAAAGAAGACCAAAAGCTATTACAATACCCTAAGCCTATGCTAATTTCGAAATTAGCTAATAGGAATCCTAAGCTAGTGTAATAAAACTCAATTACAAGTAATTACAAGCAATTCAAGTCTAGGAGTTGTTACACAAACACATATTAATGGAAATTACACTCTTTGATGCACTAATAATGAGATGTTGTAGAATAAATTTCATTGTCTTGTAACTCCTCTCTCCTTAATGTGCCTTTGATGAGATGTTGGAGAATTAATCCTATTGTCTTGTAACTCCTTGGCTTTGATTGTCATGAATGCCTTTCTTTGATTCCAACAATTATTGACTCTATCTCCACACTTGGAGTATGTGACTCCTACACCACTTGAAGTGGATTAAACACACCAAAAATAAATTAACTAAGTGCATGGTTCCCAAATATATCAATTGGTCACATGCAATTTGATTCAATTAAAATAGAAACTCCTTTTAAGTCATGCAACTAGCGCCTTCTCCATAGCTTGTATTGTATGACAAGCATGGTTTTTGGTGCAATTACTTCCTTGCCCTCATTTGAATTTGCCTTGGTGATGAACTGGACTAGACTTTCTTGGAATCTCCTTGCCCTTGCTCTAGTTATTGGACCTCCTAAGCATTGCAAGGCATCTTGATGCTCTATGTCCACATCAGAACTCGTACGAGTTTGTACAATATGGGCCAAATAGTACGATTTGGTCCGAAGTGGTACGAACAGGTACGGAATCGTACAAAATGGTATGAACTTGTACGAACTCATAAAAAAGGTTCGAAATCGTACCAGCTTATACAATATGGGATAAATCGTACGATTTGGTCCAAACTGGTACGAAATCACACGAAATGGTATGAAATGGTACAAACAGGTACGAAATAGTAAAAACGGGTACGAACTCAAAAAATGGTACGAACTCGTACGAGTATGTACAATATGGGCCAAATCGTACAATTTGTTCCCAACTGGTACGAAATCACACGAAATGGTATGAATAGGTACGAAATAGTACGAAGTGGTATGAACTACTACGAACTCGAAAAAATGGTACGAAATCGTACCAGTTTATTGAATAAGGGCCAAATCGTACAATTTGGTCCGAACTGGTACGAAATGGTGCAAACAGGTACGAAATTGTACGAACTGGTACGAACTCGTACGAGTTGGTACAATATGGGCCAAATTGTACGATTTGGACGAAACTAGTACGAACTACAAAAAATGGTTCGAAATCGTACTAGTTTTTACAATATGGGCCAAATCGTACGATTTGGCCCGATCTGGTACGAAATCACACGAAATGGTATGAAATGGTACAAACAGGTACGAAATCGTACGAACTGGTACGAACCCGTACAAGTTTGTACAATATGGGCCAAATCGTACGATTTGAACCGAAATGGTAGGAAATCACAAAAAATGGTATGAAAATTGAACAAACAGGTACGAAATCGTACGAACTCGTACGAGTATGGTCAATATGGGCCAAATTGTACAATTTGGTCCGAACTGGTACGAAATCACACGAAATGGTATGAACAGATACGAAATCATACGAAATGGTATGAACTCGTACGAGTTTGTACAATATGGGCCAAATAGTACGATTTGGTCCGAAAGGGTACGAACAGGTACGGAATCGTACAAAATGGTATGAACTTGTACGAACTAAAAAAAAAGGTTCGAAATCGTACCAGCTTATACAATATGGGATAAATCGTACGATTTGGTCTGAACTGGTACGAAATCACACGAAATGGTACGAAATCGTAAAAACGGGTACGAACTCAAAAAATGGTACGAACTCGTACGAGTATGTACAATATGGGCCAAATCGTACAATTTGTTCCGAACTGGTACGAAATCACACGAAATGGTATGTAATGGTACAAACAGGTACGAAATCGTACGAACTGGTACGAACCCGGACAAGTTTTTGCAATATGGGCCAAATCGTACGATTTGGTCCGAACTGGTACGAAATCACGCGAAATGGTATGAAAATTGAACAAATAGGTACGAAATCGTACGAACTCGTACGAGTATGTACAATATGGGCCAAATTGTACAATTTGGTCCGAACTGGTACGAAATCACACGAAATGGTATGAACACATACGAAATCGTACGAAATGGTATGAACTCGTACGAGTTTGCACAATATGGGCCAAATAGTACGATTTGGTCCGAAGTGGTACGAACAGGTACCGAATCGTACAAAATGGTATGAATTTGTACGAACTCAAAAAAATGGTTCGAAATCGTACCAGTTTATACAATATGGGATAAACCGTACGATTTGGTCCGACCTGGGACGAAATCACACGAAATGGTATGAAATGGTACAAACAGGTACGAAATCGTACGAACTGGTACGAACCCGTACAAGTTTTTAGAATATGGGCCAAATCGTACGAATTGGTCCGAACTGGTACGAAATCACACGAAATGGTATGAAATAGAACAAACAGGTACGAAATCGTACGAACTCGTACGAGTATGTACAATATGGGCCAAATCGTACAATTTGTTCCCAGCTGGTACGAAATGGCATGAATAGGTACGAAATGGTACGAAGTGGTATGAACTACTACGAACTCGAAAAAATGGTACGAAATCGTACCAGTTTATTCATTAAGGGCCAAATCATACAATTTGGTCCGAATTGGTACGAAATGGTGCAAACAGGTACGAAATTGTACGAACTGGTACGAACTCGTACGAGTTGGTACAATATGGGCCAAATTGTACGATTTGGTCGAAACTTGTATGAACTCCAAAAAATGGTTCGAAATCGTACTAGTTTTTACAATATGGGCCAAATTGTACGATTTGGCCCGATCTGGTACGAAATCACACGAAATGGTATGAAATGGTGCAAACAGGTACGAAATCGTACGAACTGGTACGAACCCGTACAAGTTTGTACAATATGGGCCAAATCGTACGATTTGGTCCGAACTGGTACGAAATCACAGAAAATGGTATGAAAATTGAACAAACTGGTACGAAATCGTACGAACTCGTACGAGTATGGCCAATATGGGCCAAATTGTACAATTTGGTCCGAACTGGTACGAAATCACACGAAATGGTATGAACAGATACGAAATCGTACGAAATGGTATGAACTCGTACGAGTTTGTACAATATGGGCCAAATAGTACGATTTGGTCCGAAGTAGTATGAACAGGTACGGAATCGTACAAAATGGTATGAACTTGTACGAACTCAAAAAAAAGGTTCGAAATCGTACCAACTTATACAATATGGGATAAATCGTACGATTTGGTCCGAACTGGTACGAAATCACACGAAATGGTATGAAATGGTACAAACAGGTACGAAATCGTAAAAACGGGTACGAACTCAAAAAATGGTACGAACTCGTACGAGTATGTACAATATGGGCCAAATCGTACGATTTCCTCCGAACTGGTACGAAATGACACAAAATGGTATGAAATGGTACAAACAGGTACGAAATCTTACGAACTGGTACAACTTCGAAAAAATGGTACGAACTCGTACGAGTATGTACAATATGGGCCAAATCGTACAATTTGTTCCGAACTGGTACGAAATCACAGGAAATGGTATGTAATGGTACAAACAGGTACGAAATCATACGAACTGGTACGAAGCCGTACAAGTTTTTGCAATATGGGCCAAATCGTACGATTTGGTCCGAACTGGTACGAAATCATACGAAATGGTATGAAAATTGAACAAAAAGGTACGAAATCGTACGAACTCGTACGAGTATGTACAATATGGGCCAAATTGTACAATTTGGTCCGAACTGGTACGAAATCACACGAAATGGTATGAACAGATACGAAATCGTACGAAATGGTATGAACTCGTAAGAGTTTGCACAATATGGGCCAAATAGTACGATTTGGTCCGAAGTGGTACGAACAGGTACGGAATCGTACAAAATGGTATGAAATTGTACGAACTCAAAAAAATGGTTCGAAATCGTACCAGTTTATACAATATGGGATAAACCGTACGATTTGGTCCGACCTGGGACGAAATCACACGAAATGGTATGAAATGGTACAAACAGGTACGAAATCGTACGAATTGGTACGAACCCGTACAAGTTTTTAGAATATGGGCCAAATCGTAAGAATTGGTCCGAACTGGTACGAAATCACACGAAATGGTATGAAATAGAACAAACAGGTACGAAATCGTACGAACTCGTACGAGTATGTACAATATAGGGCCAAATCGTACAATTTGTTCCCAACTGGTACGAAATCACACGAAATGGCATGAATAGGTACGAAATGGTACGAAGTGGTATGAACTACTACGAAGCATAACTTCCTTGCAAATCACACGAAATGGCATGAATTGGTGCAATTACTTCCTTGCCCTCATTTGAATTTTCCTTGGTGATGAACTGGACTAGACTTTCTTGGACTCTCCTTGCCCTTGCTCTAGTTATTGGACCTCCTAAGCTTTGCAAGGCATCTTGATGCTCTATGTCCACATCAGAACTCGTACGAGTTTGTACAATATGGGCCAAATAGTACGATTTGGTCCGAAGTGGTACGAACAGGTACGGAATCGTACAAAATGGTATGAACTTGTACGAACTCATAAAAAAGGTTCGAAATCGTACCAGCTTATACAATATGGGATAAATCGTCCGATTTGGTCCAAACTGGTACGAAATCACACGAAATGGTATGAAATGGTACAAACAGGTACGAAATCGTAAAAACGGGTACGAACTCAAAAAATGGTACGAACTCGTACGAGTATGTACAATATGGGCCAAATCGTACAATTTGTTCCCAACTGGTACGAAATCACACGAAATGGTATGAATAGGTACGAAATGGTACGAAGTGGTATGAACTACTACGAACTCGAAAAAATGGTACGAAATCGTACCAGTTTATTCAATAAGGGCCAAATCGTACAATTTGGTCCGAACTGGTACGAAATGGTGCAAACAGGTACGAAATTGTACGAACTGGTACGAACTCGTACGAGTTGGTACAATATGGGCCAAATTGTACGATTTGGTCGAAACTAGTACGAACTCCAAAAAATGGTTCGAAATCGTACTAGTTTTTACAATATGGGCCAAATCGTACGATTTGGCCCGATCTGGTACGAAATCACACGAAATGGTATGAAATAGTACAAACAGGTACGAAATCGTACGAACTGGTACGAACCCGTACAAGTTTGTACAATATGGGCCAAATCGTACGATTTGAACCGAACTGGTACGAAATCACAAAAAATGGTATGAAAATTGAACAAACAGGTACGAAATCGTACGAACTCGTACGAGTATGGCCAATATGGGCCAAATTGTAAAATTTGGTCCGAACTGGTACGAAATCACACGAAATGGTATGAACAGATACAAAATCGTACGAAATGGTATGAACTCGTACGAGTTTGTACAATATGGGCCAAATAGTACGATTTGGTCCGAAGTGGTACGAACAGGTACGGAATCGTACAAAATGGTATGAACTTGTACGAACTCAAAAAAAAGGTTCGAAATCGTACCAGCTTATACAATATGGGATAAATCGTACGATTTGGTCCGAACTGGTACGAAATCACACGAAATGGTATGAAATGGTACAAACAGGTACGAAATCGTAAAAACGGGTACGAACTCAAAAAATGGTACGAACTCGTACGAGTATGTACAATATGGGCCAAATCGTACGATTTCCTCCGAACTGGTACGAAATGACACAAAATGGTATGAAATGGTACAAACAGGTATGAAATCTTACGAACTGGTACAACTTCGAAAAAATGGTTCGAACTCGTACGAGTATGTACAATATGGGCCAAATCGTACAATTTGTTCTGAACTGGTACGAAATCATACGAAATGGTATGTATTGGTACAAACAGGTACGAAATCTATATGACTTATCCAGTTCCAAAGTTGGCAGAAACCTATATGGGTGGTTGTGGACAGGTTGTCTAAGTCTGCTCATTTCTTACCAATTAATATGACTTATCCAGTTCCAAAGTTGGCAGAAATCTATATCAAGACTATTGTGAAGTTGCATGGCGTTCCGCTTAGTATTGTGTCTGATAGAGATCCAAGATTCACATCTGAGTTTTGGAAAAATTTGCAGGAAGCTTTGGGTTCTAAGTTGAGGTTGAGCTCCGCTTATCATCCGCAGACAGATGGTCAGACGGAGAGGACTATTCAGTCGTTAGAGGACTTGTTGAGGGCATGTGTTCTTGAGCAGGGAGGTTCATGGGATTCTCATCTTTCGTTGATAGAATTTACCTATAACAACAGTTTTCACTCTAGTATTGGTATGGCACCGTTTGAGGCATTGTATGGTCGGAGATGTAGGACTCCGTTGTGTTGGTATGAATCTGGGGAGAGTGCAGTGTTGGGGCCTGAAATTGTGCGGGAAACAACTGAGAAGGTAAAATTAATCCGTGAGAAGATGAAAGCGTCGCAGAGTCGACAAAAGAGCTATCATGATAAGAGAAGGAAGGATTTAGAGTTTCAGGCCGGTGATCATGTGTTCCTGAGAGTCACTCCGGTGACTGGTGTTGGGCGTGCCTTGAAATCTAAGAAGTTAACTCCCCGTTTCATTGGTCCGTATCAGATTACGGAGAGGGTGGGAAGTGTTGCATATAGGGTGGCTTTGCCGCCTAATCTTTCGAACTTGCATGACGTGTTTCACGTGTCACAACTTCGAAAGTATGTTCCGGACCCGTTCCATGTGATTCAGATGGATGAAGTAGAGGTGCGGGATAATCTCACCGTGGAGACTATGCCTGTGCGGATTGAAGATAGAGAAGTGAAGACTCTGAGAGGGAAAGAAATTCTTTTGGTGAAGGTGGTTTGGTTAGGAGCTGCTGGTGAGAGTATGACTTGGGAGCTGGAGAGCAAGATGCGGGAGGCATATCCGGAGTTGTTTGATTCAGGTAATTTCGAGGACGAAATATTCTAAGTGGGGGAGAGTTGTAACGCCCCAAAATAATTTAATTATTTATCTAATTAAATTATTTAAGGCTTACAATATTTATTTAATTTAATTAAATAATTCAAGGTTTAATGTATTTATTTAATTTTAAATTATTAGGAGGTGTTGTCTCGAATTAGATGGTGCACGGAGCCCATGACCCACAAGTGAGCCCATGACCCATTGGATAGTCATAGGATTCGACTCACTATGGGTCTTGTGACTTAGTGGCATTTTTGTCTCAATTGTGAAAAGAAAGAAAGAAACGTAAAAGAGAGGAGAAGTGAGAAGAGAAAAGTTGCGAATAGAAGGAGAGAAGAAGAGGAGGAGGCGAAGCTCATAGAGAAGAGGAGGAGGCTCATTGGTGGTTCGCAATTCTTCCTTGGAGCTTGGCTAGCAAATTCGATTTCCATAAGGTTAGGGGGTCCTCTTTTTATCTTTAATGGCTTATGCGAATTGTAGTGCCTAGGGTTAGGTTCTAGGATAAATCATATGAATGAATTGCGTGTTGATTGAATTAATCGTAGTGTTGTAATATATGATCATGGATTGCCTATGTTGAAAATCGCATGAATTGATGTTTGATTATTGCAAAATGTGAATTGTATGTCATATGTTTGAATATATGACTTGTTGACACTTGTTTGTTGAAAATTGAGAATCATGGTGAACCTTAGTATCATATATGTAATTGGGCGTTTTGGGTGAATTTTAATTGGTAATTGAAAGTGGGAAAATTTCTGTTTGGATGCCCCTAGGCGCCTTAGGCGCCATATGGATTGTTGCTGAAAATTCTGTTTTGCGCCATGGTCATGGGCGCCAAGTGCCCAGCAGTGTGCTGTGCCAGTTTTCCAAAAATTCTGTTGCCTGTGTTGCCCAGCAGTGTGCTGTGCCTGTTGCCTGTGTTGCCATCCTGTGTCCCTGTGCTGTCAGTTTTGGCACTTGTTGCTTGTGTCATGGGCGCCAAGGGCCCCAAAGTTCTGGTGATAGTTTTGCGAAAACTGTTTTCAGGTTTTTATACTTGGGTAAAATGGCTCATGAAAACTGATTTTGGTCAACAAAGGAGTTGAGTTGCGTATTTTCACTAGGTGCCTAGTGCATGGGCGCCAAAAATAATGTTCAGATTTTGATAAAATTTTTGTTGGGTTTTAATGTCCTGAGCATTTGGCTCGTGTAAAATAAATTTCGAAGAAAAATGAGTTCGGTTTCAAGTTGGTGTTAGGCGCCTAGTGCCTGGGCGCCGTGTTGCTGTGCTGGGCGCAATGCGCCTGTGTGCGTGTTGTTCCCCTGGGCGCCTAGCGCCTGTGCGCTGTTGCGCGCTTGTTCCCCCTGGGCGCCTAGCGCCTGTGCGCTGTTGCGCGTGTTGCTCCTGGGCGCCAAGCGCCTATGCGCCTGTGCGCTGTTGCGTGTTGCCTCTCCTGGGCGCCAAGCGCCCATGCGCCAAGCGCTGTGTTGCCCCTGGGCGCCCAGCGCCCATGCGCCAGTTTCCAGGATGTCTAACATTTTTCCTAAATTGTTTTTAATAGTAACTTTTGACTCGGTTATCCAAATTCAACGGTTCAAAATGCGTTTTGAAGCTAATTTCAGTGCCTATCCAATAGTCTCAATTTTATGCAAAAATAAATTATTTTTACTGGTGTTTCTAGCTGATGGTGTTCAAGTGTCTAAATGACTGTTTTCCTCCATTTTCCCTATGTCGTGTCAATGTCCCGAGTTGGTCTATTTGAATTGGTGTTGTTATGGGTGGTGAGCTGAATTGGTGAGTGATGATGAGGTGAGATTGGTGAGCAGAGGCTTCGGCCTAATTATAATTTGGTGAGTTAATTAATGCACTATGGTGAGATTAGAATTTAAAATGTGAATTGATTGATTGGTGGTGTGTTGTGATGCATTCTCCATAACACCTCATGAAGCATGTGCATTATTGGTGAGCAGAGGCTACGGCCTAATTTTATTTGGTGAGCAGAGGCTACGGCCTGTTTGTATTTGGTGACGGATCCGACATGCATGTACCCGTGGAGTTTGGGTTGCATTACATGCATAATCATATATTGTGTAATGTTCTTGGAAATAGATTGTTGATGGGATTGTTCCATTGTTGTGAATTGGTGTGCCTGGCTTCCTTTTTCCTATGCATTGCTTAATTCTCATATGTTATTAATTATGAAAAGAGACTCACCCTACTGCTTTTATGTTGCTTCTTATGTCGGCAACGTGCAGGTAATGATGAGTGAAGGTTTCCTGTATGCCTTCGTCTGGTAGGAAGTGTCACGCTCTGATACGTAGCACCAGGGGGGGTGTCTTAGGTTTATGCTTTATTTTCTTAAAACTGCTAGACTTTGTTGGTGATGTATTGGTTTTAATTTTTGAACCCTTTATTATTCCGCTGCTGGTGGTGATTGATTTTAGTGATGCGAACTGAACCTTCCTTACGGTGTTATGTATCTTGACATTTATGGAGTAAATGTAGCACTCGCTTGAAAATGTTTTCAAAAAAAAAAGACTCTGATTTTTATTTAAAAGCTAAGTATTAGAAAAGGGGTGTTACATTAGTGGTATCAGAGCAGTTCGGTCTGTCCGGCCAAGTTGTCCAGTCATAGTGTCAACTGACAACGGTGTGTTGTCAGTTATATCTAACTGTTGTTGTTGTAGCAAGTGAGTTGAGATGGCTGGGAGGATCGATGCTGCTGCCGCTGTTGTTGGGCTGCTGCTGAATGTTGTAAGAAGTTGAATCTTGTTTTGCCTGTTATGAATGGAGAGATGGTAGTCGATACTCCTGCGAAGGGGTCGGTGATTATGTCTCAGGTGTTCTCAGTGTCCCGTGTCGATCTTCGGCAGGGACTTTATTGTGAATTTTGTTTGTTTGCCGTTGGGAGGGTTGGATGTCATTCTTGGTATGGACTGGTTAGTATATAACCATGTACATATTAATTGTTCCCGAAGATCTGTGAGTTTCCTTCCTCCTGAAGAAGAAGAATCTGTTTTGTTGCCTGCTGGTCATTTGCATAAGGTAATGAAGGAGGAGTTCATCTGTTTGCTTTGATGGCGTCATTGTCTGCTGAGAATCAGGCGATCATTGAAGGGTTCAAGTAGTGTGTGAGTTTCCCTGAAGTGTTCCCGGATGAAATTCCAAGTGTTCCGCCAGAGAGGGAGGTTGAGTTTGCCATTGATCTTATACCTGGTACTAGGCCTGTGTCTATGGCACCGTACCGAATGTCAGCCTCAGAGTTGTCTGAATTGAAAAAGCAATTAGAAGATCTGCTTGAGAAGAAATTTGTAAGACCAAGTGTGTCACCGTGGGGTGCTCCGGTATTGTTAGTGAAAAAGAAGGACGGGAGTATGAGACTTTGTGTCGATTATAGGCAATTGAACAAAGTGACAATAAAGAACAGGTATCCGCTTCCCAGAATTGATGATCTGATGGACCAGTTGGTAGGTGCTAAGGTGTTTAGTAAAATCGATTTGAGGTCGGGTTATCACCAGATCAAGGTAAAGGATGAAGACATTCAGAAAACCGCTTTCAGAACGAGATATGGGCACTATGAGTATTCTGTTATGCCGTTTGGTGTTACCAATGCGCCGGGTGTGTTTATGGAGTACATGAATCGTACTTTTCATAGTTACTTGGATCGGTTTGTAGTTGTGTTTATTGACGACATTCTGGTGTATTCTAAGACAGAAGAGGAGCACGCAGAACATTTGAGGTTAGTGCTGGAAGTATTGAAAGAAAAGAAATTGTATGCAAAATTGTCTAAGTGTGAGTTCTGGCTGAATGAAGTAGGTTTCCTTGGTCATATTATCTCTGGTAATGGTATAGCTGTGGACCCAGCCAAGGTTGATGCTGTGCTCAATGGGAGAGCCCGAAGTCAGTTACAGAAATCAGAAGCTTCTTGGGATTAGCTGGTTATTATAGGAGATTTATTGAAGGTTTCTCGAAGTTGGCACTTCCGTTGACTCAATTGACGTGTAAGGGAAAAGCTTTTGTGTGGGATGCACGCTGTGAGGAGAGCTTCAATGAGTTGAAGAAGAGGTTGACTACATCGCCCGTTTTGACTTTGCCTGTTCCTGATCGACCGTTTGTAGTATATTGCGATGCTTCCAAGATGGGTTTGGGAGGTGTATTGATGCAAGAGGGTAAGGTAGTAGCTTATGCGTCCAGACAGTTGAGGACCCATGAGAAGAACTACCCTACTCATGATTTGGAGCTAGCTGCAATTGTGTTTGTGCTGAAAATTTGGAGGCACTATCTGTATGGTACCAGATTTGAAGTGTTTAGCGACCATAAGAGTCTGAAATACTTGTTTGATCAGAAGGAGCTAAATATGAGACAGAGACGTTGGTAGAATTGCTGAAGGATTATGATTTCGGCTTGAACTATCACCCCGGCAAAGCTAATGTCGTGGCTGATGCTTTAAGTCGGAAGAGTTTGCATATGTCGGCTATGATGGTGAAAGAGTTAGAGTTGATTGAGCAGTTTCGGGACATGAGTCTGGTTTGTGAAGTGACACCGCAGAGTGTCAGATTGGGGATGTTGAAGATCGGCAATGAATTTTTGGTTAGTGTCCGAGAAGCACAAAAGTCAGATGTAAAGTTGGTAGACCTGTTGTTGTGAATGATCAAGATGTGGATGGAGATTTCAAGTTAGATTCCCAAGGTGTATTGAGATTCAGAGATAGGATCTGCATTCCTGACGATGCTGAGATGAAGAGAATGATTCTTGAGGAGAGCCATAGAAGCAAGTTGAGTATTCATCCCGGGGCTACGAAAATGTACCAAGATTTGAAGAAAATGTTCTGGTGGCCTGGTATGAAGAAGGATGTGGCGCAGTTTGTGTATTCGTGTCTGACTTGTCAGAAGTCTAAGATTGAGCATCAGAAGCCTGCGGGGTTGATGCAACCATTGGAGATTCCGGAATGGAAATGGGATAGCATTTCCATGGATTTTGTAACTGGTTTGCCAAATACAGTGAGAGGGTTTGATGCTATATGGGTGGTTGTGGACAGGTTGTCTAAGTCTGCTCATTTCTTACCAATTAATATGACTTATCCAGTTCCAAAGTTGGCAGAAATCTACATCAAGACTATTGTGAAGTTGCATGGCGTTCCGCTTAGTATTGTCTGATAGAGATCCAAGATTCACATCTGAATTTTGGAAAAGTTTGCAGGAAGCTTTGGGTTCTAAGTTGAGGTTGAGCTCCGCTTATCATCCGCAGACAGATGGTCAGACGGAGAGGACTATTCAGTCGTTAGAGGACTTGTTGAGGGCATGTGTTCTTGAGCAGGGAGGTTCATGGGATTCTCATCTTTCGTTGATAGAATTCACCTATAACAACAGTTTTCACTCTAGTATTGGTATGGCACCGTTTGAGGCATTGTATGGTCGGAGATGTAGGACTCCGTTGTGTTGGTATGAATCTGGGGAGAGTGCAGTGTTGGGGCCTGAATTGTGCGAGAAACAACTGAGAAGGTAAAATTAATCCGTGAGAAGATGAAAGCGTCGCAGAGTCGACAAAAGAGCTATCATGATAAGAGAAGGAAGGATTTAGAGTTTCAGGCCGGTGATCATGTGTTCTGAGAGTCACTCCGGTGACTGGTGTTGGGCGTGCCTTGAAATCTAAGAAGTTAACTCCCCGTTTCATTGGTCCGTATCAGATTACGGAGAGGGTGGGAAGTGTTGCATAGGGTGGCTTTGCCGCCTAATCTTTCGAACTTGCATGACGTGTTTCACGTGTCACAACTTCGAAAGTATGTTCCGGACCCGTCATGTGATTCAGATGGATGAAGTAGAGGTGCGGGATAATCTCACCGTGGAGACTATGCCTGTGCGGATTGAAGATAGAGAAGTGAAGACTCTGAGAGGGAAAGAAATTCTTTTGGTGAAAGTGGTTTGGTTAGGAGCTGCTGGTGAGAGTATGACTTGGGAGCTGGAGAGCAAGATGCGGGAAGCATATCCGGAGTTGTTTGATTCAGGTAATTTCGAGGACGAAATATTCTAAGTGGGGGAGAGTTGTAACGCCCCAAAATAATTTAATTATTTATTTAATTAAATTATTTAAGGCTTACAATATTTATTTAATTTAATTAAATAATTCAAGGTTTAATGTATTTATTTAATTTTAAATTATTAGGAGGTGTTGTCTCGAATTAGATGGTGCACGGAGCCCATGACCCACAAGTGAGCCCATGACCCATTGGATAGTCATAGGATTCGACTCACTATGGGTCTTGTGACTTAGTGGCATTTTTGTCTCAATTGTGAAAAGAAAGAAAGAAACGTAAAAGAGAGGAGAAGTGAGAAGAGAAAAGTTGCGAATAGAAGGAGAGAAGAAGAGGAGGAGGCGAAGCTCATAGAGAAGAGGAGGAGGCTCATTGGTGGTTCGCAATTCTTCCTTGGAGCTTGGCTAGCAAATTCGAATTTCACATAAGGTTAGGGGGTCCTCTTTTTATCTTTAATGGCTTATGCGAATTGTAGTGCCTAGGGTTAGGTTCTAGGATAAATCATATGAATGAATTGCGTGTTGATTGAATTAATCGTAGTGTTGTAATATATGATCATGGATTGCCTATGTTGAAAATCGCATGAATTGATGTTTGATTATTGCAAAATGTGAATTGTATGTCATATGTTTGAATATATGACTTGTTGACACTTGTTTGTTGAAAATTGAGAATCATGGTGAACCTTAGTATCATATATGTAATTGGGCGTTTTGGTGAATTTTAATTGGTAATTGAAAGTGGGAAAATTTCTGTTTGGATGCCCCTAGGCGCCTTAGGCGCCATATGGATTGTTGCTGAAAATTCTGTTTTGCGCCATGGTCATGGGCGCCAAGCCCAGCAGTGTGCTGTGCCAGTTTTTCCAAAAATTCTGTTGCCTGTGTTGCCCAGCAGTGTGCTGTGCCTGTTGCCTGTGTTGCCATCCTGTGTCCCTGTGCTGTCAGTTTTGGCACT